>JAQIWE010001328.1:0-16292 GCA_034698565.1 Campodea plusiochaeta
ACAAGTGGTCAACAATGGGTTTACCTGTCAAAACAGTTTGAAGACATAACCAGTTTAGGTCCGTAAGATATTGGAAAAGCTATAATAACTCATATTAAACAGTGGACACTGGAAAGTGCACATAAATTGAAAATATCAACAAATGAAATTATATAAGATACGTTGTATAAAAGAATAAAATAATAAAGAATGATTAGATGAATGCATAACAGCTATAGTTCAGCAAACATCCAACAGATGGCGTTGTAAACCACGATACGAGAAAAAGTATCAATGCTATAACTCTGCATCTGGTTATGTTATTGAAATAAAAATATCTTTAATTCTTTTCTTGTTTTGTATGGTTTCTGAAATATATAATAGAGTACTGTGCTTATAAAAATAATTTATTAATTTCAGAACATTGGCATTTAAAATTTCTACCCATTTTAGTGCATATATTCCACCTCTCACGACGTCAGTATAGACATTGAATTAGCCGGTTACAAATTCAATGGTCTAGTTCTTCATCCCAATTTTAAAAATATATGCCCAGTGATTTCACTGATTGTTTCCGAAAGTTAGATTTTCAAATAAAAATTGCGAATTATTTTTCAATATTGTTGTACATTTTTGGAATTTAAGTATTTCCATATCTCATAAAATACGTTTGCAAAAACATATAACTTTCGTTTCCGAGAAAGCATCTTTGTTTTTCCCGTTAAGTTCCGCAATTAATTTAATTCTCTGGGATTATTTCTGTTATTATTATTGATATTAATCCTTTGTTTATACTTCCAATTCAAAGAGTAAATTCTTTAATGGAATCGAACTCCCTTTATTAATACCTTAATGCAGTAATTAAAGTTTCTTTTCCTTCTAAGAGAGAAAAAAAGAAAGAAAGAAAAACGTGTGGTTTCACTTTCCAATTGTTTCTTTAGTTAATTGTTCTTGTTTATTCTTCCCTTTGTTTACAAAAGTCATGAACAGAAATATGGAAATACGTTTCCTGTTGTAGCCAAAACCAAGTTGTCGAGCTATCGTTTTTTATAACGACATTTCGACGACGTAATAATATATAGTTATGTAAAACTTTCTCATTCTTTTCTATTAAAAATAGATTTTATCTCATAAATAGATAACTTTGTGTTGTTTCCACGGTAACTTGTTGCAAGGAGACATTACACAATCGTACCAACATATGAGAGATTAAGAAGATTGGATGCTCTCTGGCTGTGAAGGGATATTCAAGGTTGGTACAGAAAAAAGTATGAAAAGGTGCGAAAGAGCGGAAAATGTGATAAAAAAGAAATGAAAGACAAGAAAGATTTTGGCCACAAAGAATTCTATTCAAGTTCAGATGTAGGTCAGTCCTCTTTTTAGGTTTGTGATGCTGGCGAATGATTTATGGTATTCAGATATGAAAAAGGACTTTTATGTCTTTTTAATTCCTTGTTTTTTTTTCTTTATGTGTAATTGCATTGCAAAGATACAATTAAGATAGTAAATTATTTAACACCTAATGCCCTATAAATGAAATGTTCTGGAACAATTTATTAATGAATTTCAATTCTTCTGCTATAATAGTATACTACACGATACTACTTGCATTCTACCGTAATGAACTATTTACTTTTATAAAAAAATAATTGCCTCAATTGCTTTTCCCTTCATGTCCAACTAAATGTACAATAAATATTTTAGGAAAATACAGACAGTACTCTATGAATCAGCAAATGGAAAAATTGTACTAATGCCTATAATGTGCTGGTGTAACGAAAATTATTATGAAGAATAAGTAATCGCAGCTCAAAAATTAGCTGAAGTACTTTATAAATTGTGATCCTTGATTTAATATTAAAAAGTAAAACAGTATTTCAAACTGCCAATATACTATCGTAGTACATAAGTTAGTTTTAATTCAACAATTTCTATTCGTGGTATCAGATTTCATATAACATATTTATGACAGGACATAAATTATAAATACTTATGAATGACAATACAAAGTACTTACTAAATATTTTATAAAAAATATTCCATTTCAAAATAAACAATGAAATTGTGTTTACTATGGAATGTGTACAATACAGGACATGTAATACTTTTGAATGAAAATGCAAAAAAGCATGTCAACGACCTTCTCCGAACGTTTGTAAACAAAGTGACGCATGCAAACAAGCAAATCACGTGACTCACCAGAATCCAATTCCAACTTCGGGAAATCTAATGGCACATAAAACACTGATTGACTCAGCATAATTGAAGTTGCACTCATATTAACACTTCCAATGCAACATAATAATCATAGGTTTGCTTGCATAATAACTGTCACAGCGGCACTATAGGGATATTACTGATAATTAGGATGCTATCAGGAGGACAGCAGTAGTACACACAGATCAAATCAGAGCTTCATTTGTTGCTGGTATTTTCTCACGATTTGATTACGTAATTCAGAATAACATATTTAGATATCGCTTGTCAACAATGATAAGCGCAGCGGAAATGTAAAATTTTAACAATGACAAATTATTTAATAGAACGAAAGTGGTAGTCGATTAAATTATTTGTCTTTTGATAAGTTCAATTTAAACTGTTTCTGCTACACTGTTTGTTGTTTGTGAATCCAACCTTATCGAGATGAATTTTTACGTAATAAGGTGCAGTTGTGCATTCAAAGATGACTTAGATAACTTATTACATACACTTTTCTAAATATTTTAAATTGCAATATTCTTATAGTATACTGTATTGGTCAGAAATTACTGGACTGAAAATAGTTGCAAATATTAAATTATTTTTTGATGCAAAGCTAACTTTTCTCATTTGGAACATCCCACAAATATTTGATGATTTGGAAGTTGTCAGATTTCAGAATCAGAATATTTTATTTCTTTGACCCCATAATATTATAAGCAGCATTTCCAATGATGTCATTCATCGTCTTTATTCAGCCCATAATTCTCCGAAAACACGTATCTTTAAAACAAAGGGCAATTATGTCGATGAAAAATGTCATAAACTCTTTTCAAACCATTATTACTTTGTTAATACTCCCCCTCGAAACCTAGTGATCTAAAACCACGGAAATTAACGTCACGACCGATGTTGTATAGGTACCACCGTATAATTTCACTCTAGTTCGCTTTAAATAACAGTGACCTTACTTAAAAGATTGAGCGATTACAAATGTCTCCGATTTATTTTACGTTATTTTGTGATCACCGTGTCCCAGTTTCGCACAATCACGGAACTTGGTCTGCCTGGTGTCTCATATAATATTTAATGTTACACTTGATGGTTTAAATGAAAAACTATGAAGTAGAAATTAAAAACATTTCACTTTGTCTCACAACTACCGCCTGACTATCGCTTTGTTTTTTTGTCTTTGTTTGTTATTTTTCACTGGTCATTCGTTTCGTTTTTTTTTTGTAAGAGAAATAAGATTTTATTGGTACGGTTCACAGTTCAGTATAAACAGTTTTAAAAGTCATTTATTAGCTTTTTATACCCTCGACTTTACCACTGGTACTAACAGAAACTTCTAATTTTGCATGTGATCTTATATCCCTCACAGAGAAAGAGGACATCTATACCATTGATCTGATATCACTGGGTTACACCGAAAATAAATTCTCATTTCTGAGCCTTTATTTGAACAAGAACCTAAATAAAATTCGCATTTCCAAATTGAATGGTGTCCCAAATTATGCTACAAACTTTTTGTCAAGGATTATGATTGTCATCAGGAAGACTGTGATGTCAAAGAATTTATAGATTGCAATAGAAGATAAAATAACGTCACGATTTCTTCACAGCAACACCCTCAACAAAGACTGACAGCTGAAGGATAAAAATATACAGCGAATTAAAGTTAACACAATTATTTTGTTAGATATATTTCTCCGAAAGCGTACAAAAAGATTTATTCTGTTCTGTTAAAAATAACTACCTTTAACAAGGAAAAAATAACAGATATTATTTTCGTCCATGAAGACAAAATTTTGGTATTTCAGAGCAAGAAGGAAAAAGTTAGAAAACAACTCCCAAAGACTACAATACAAATAGCGGCAAACCACTGAAACAATTTTCAAAATCTCCAACAAATAGATTAAATCATGATCCTGCTGTCTCCTTTTTTTTGAACACATCCCGCCTACAGCTATCCAAACAAAAATACCTATTTCCAACTCTGAAGGAACCAAAACAATAGACGGGGGGTTGTTAAAAGAAGCAGGGTAGCAAAGGAAAACTGTCAAAAATCAATTAGTCGAGACGGCAGTTGTACCTTACACAACAGGAAAAGCAGTGATTTATATTTCAGACCACCCAAGATGCTGAACTGTAGTAGTTCGAGGAGTGGTTCAGAACTGCAGGTGGATTATGATTTAGTGTACAGTTGGTAGTTCAGAACCTTCACCATTATGTTGGCACTTCGTTATGTTTTTATTAAGATGCGTGGCGATGGTGGGTGTGAGCGGAACCTTAGAATTATGAATGGAGTAAGAAACAGATCCGGTCCATCCCCATTGAAAAATGTTATTCAGTTCCTTTCAACCATCCTTTTCAGTTCGCTTGTTTCCTGATGTGTATAAGAATCCAAACCAGAGGAAATAAAAAAGGTGCAAGGAACTCCGGAGTTCCCACTTATTTAGGGTACAACTTTTTAAATATCAAACATTTTTCATTTACCTAATGTATATAATATTTCATAATGAGACAGTGAAACTTTCAATATCTATAGTAAATTTTGTTCTTAAACCTATATTTTTTTCTAGCGAGAAGCCATCTTTTCCAACACACATATCCCGTTTCACTTTCTTTGATCTCTATTCTACTTGCTTTCCCAAGAGACCGATAAGCTGTGTTGGAAAAGTTGGCTTCCCGCTGGAAAAAAATACCCCTTTAAATTCATTTTATGACACCCAATTTTGAAATTTATTTTCAATATCAGTTTTTTTGTTAGCTAATGATTTGCACGAAGCCACGAAGAAAAGAGCTTGACAATCAATTTCCACTAAACAAGCATGAGTGATTTTTTAAGGACAAAGTAAGAATCATTGTAAGAAATGAGGAAATCTTTATAAGGAAAATACTAATAACACAACACAATGTAACTTGTGACCATATTTGCTTTTTATCGAACTTATAAGGGACACGTCAAAAATGATAGGCCTAATGAGACTTAGCAATGAACTTCAAATGGAAAGGTACTGAAAACCTCTTTATGAAAGGTTAAAACAAATTACAGTTAAAACCACTGCACTCAATTAAGTTACCTTTTTCCATGATCACCTATAATTTTCCCAAAAACAAATTTAATTTAACCACTAAACAGGTCAATACGAACTCGCCAACACCCATTTAAAAATAATAACAATTTCCTTCAAAATAATGTACCTGCGGTGTAATATAAAACTGATCCGAAATACTATTTAACCTTCATGTCCACATAACAATACCTTTCTAATTTTATATCGAATCTTTCCCCGGATGAATTGTTTGAAAAAGGTGTGTCAAACTCTATCTATTTAGGGTGGGGGTATAACAGCAGAGTCAAGTGTGGATTTTATTATTGTAGAGGGACAAGAGTATACTGAATCAACTTTTTAGTGAAGGGGAATTTTTTTAGGTTTGCTATTTACGAAAGGAGGTTAATCTTGTATAAGTCAAAAGGAACCTGTTATATAATATAATGGTTTTTAAAATGTTATTTTTGAAGTTTTGCCCCGAAGTTATACAGTTTAATTTGTGGCGGAAACTAATGACGTGCATTGCAACATGATTTTCCATATCCACAATAGCAGAACGTAATATTTATTACAAGTATTATATTTCACAGACTGTTTGTGATTTGCGGTCAGATGATTCATACAGAAACATGGCCTCAAGTCACAGGAAGTGTACTTGTTGATTAGCGATTACAAAGGGAACTATGATCTCTTTTCGTGTATTTTATTCTTTAGTTTGAAATATCTTGAATGTTTTTGGCACGCTTGGATGCTTATTACTCCAGTTGTTACTTAGCAATTTAATTTTACTTCCTTCTATTGTATCTTATTTTGGATTGCAATTATTTGCATTCTTCTATACGCATGTTTCCCACGAAATAATACATAAATAACAATTCGAAACTGCTTTTAAGTCGGTGTCCTTCTAAATCGTGACATTTCTGCTCATTGTCTTTATGTTTATTACCGTAGAAACTTATCATTAAACTTCAAAAGGCTGGTTATCTAAAATACTTAAATACCCAGAATAATAATTATTATTACCTCGACATAAAACAATTAAAAAAAAAAACTATTTTCTGTTTTTAATGAGATATTAGTCTTGCCAGTCATTTAAGATATAGGCCTAGAAGATATAAATTTATAATAAGAAGGATTTTAAATGCAACATGAGATGTTGAGATTTATGAAGTGCTTATTAATATTTTCCGACCCGAACTAGTTTATTGAATTAGGTAACTTTCATCTCATTGTAAAAAAAAGGTTCGAGTTACGTAAGGTATAGAAACAATATTGACGGTTTCTATCCAAAATTACCTTACACAGATTCTTCACAAGTAACGACTAGACATGGTCCAATGCCATTATCAATCCCCCGCTGTTAGCACTTAGTTCGGTCCTGTACTTAATTACGGTTATAAAGAAGGATGACAGCCGGCACTATAAATAACCCTATCTAATACTGACCAATTACGTTATTTGTTTCCTCGTTTAGAGTACTCTCAGGACGTTAGCATTTTCTGACCTATTTCGAAGAGCAATAAAACGAAGGAACATTTCTTCTAAGAACTTTTAACTGATAAATTAAATTTATTAATGTCTTTTCAAGCAATTTAAATGATGTCATTGATTTATTTTTAATGCTAATTTATCATGGTAGCTATAAAAAAGTTCATTGAATATGGTAATTATCCGCTCAATCCGGTTCTGTTCGACCCAGTCACCGTTTGTGAATGCTTCCTAATCAATAATATTGTTAGTTTTGTTATTTAACGACATCGGAAATGTGGTTTTGCATTGTCAGGTACGTTGTCCTACCCTAACTTGATCTAACCAAACTTGAACAGGCTACTGGCATCGTAAGCATAACTGCATAATGATTGTAACGGTATGTACGGTACTACAGAAAATGCTCAAATACAAATATTTAACACATGTTCATAATATGTTATAGTTTAGATTCACTTGAATAATACGGAGTTATCTTAATTATATATACTAATATCTGAGATTGCTGTACGGTAACTTTAACAGTTTAAGATAATATAGGATAATTTAAAAATAACATTACTCGCCCAACATCAGGAAGTAGCACCTACTTTCTGAGCTAAGTTATGCTAATCCTATTCCTAACTAAAATTTAAGAAATTAGCATTATAAGATGAGTCACTTCACGAAGACAGTGGAATGTAACTCAAGTGAAACGGACCAGAAAATATAAACATTGAATTTTCGGCAACCTTTTTAAAGATCACAGGATTTTAAACCACTGTCACGGGCACTTGTTTTACGAAACTAGATTTAAATCCCAGCTTAAATGAATATTTGCTCTGTGTGTACTACTGTACTCCTTGTTTTGATCACTAATACACTCATGATTTCACACGATTTTCACCTTTGAAAAATATTTCTGATCACTGAACTATAAACACAAACACTGATGCCCAACCTTATAATATGTCCTTGAAGATGAGAACTGCTCCGAACTCCCAAAACAAAACCATGGCACAATGCACTCACTCACTCAGCACTACAACAGACTGCTAAAAATACCAGAACTACAATTTGGTTTGTATATATCCCACGAAAGAACAAACGCGAATGGAGAAAACTCTCACCACGCTTCAGTGAACTCGGTTGTACCACTTGTTGCGTACGATATTATGAATGTGGATTATGACCAGCGAATAACATACACACACATCAGACAGTGGATGGAGGAAAGACACCCTGCTCACAAATCTCAACATCAACCCTCCACGACTATACTCCCCCAATAACACAAACCCCTTAGTTGTAGCCTTCAAACAAATAATATAGGTTCACATGGTAGAAGTTTAAACCGAGAGGAGGAAAATTAATGAATTATTATTATTGTGATGTGAGTAACATTAAGGTTTGATTACTTTGTTGTAATGTTGTGGTTAGATTAATTTATTACGTTTTGTTACATTTGCTTTTAACTTCAATTAAGTTAGGATATACAAAAAATATATTTAGAGAAGGCAAAGGGGGACAATATACAATGTTAAAACATCTTAATATTAACAAAAAATATATATAAACTGTTCCAGTGTAATTTTAAAATGAACCAAAAAATTGTAAAATTTGTTATATTTATATTGAACAGCCAGCGATAGATTTTACACAAAGCAAAGAATATTGGTAACTCCTGAGTTACAGATTGTTTTATGTAGCAGAGACGTACTCAAGTAATAAATTCGTAAAATAGATTTAAACTATTGAATATATTATGAATAAATTAGGAACCGTCATACCTCTCCGCGAAAGCGGGACTGTCGTCGATGGTCTATTCTTTATTCCTCTTCCTTTTTTATAGGAGTACTTGTGTAATAACAATATTAGTTGTCATTTCCCTTGATAAAAAATGGAAATAACATGACAGTCACGAGGAAAATGTATTACTGACATAATTTCTAATATATTACAACAACAATAATTTTGTAATCACTAATAATTATGAATGCAGCCTGAACCAACAGATCTAATCCTAATTTATCTAGATCATAGATTACAAAGTACAATAAACTTTGAAACGTTTCGAGTTCAGCAAAATCCCCAAGATTATTTTAACACATTTATCGTGGTAAAAATAACATTAAATTCATTTTTAATTACTCATCGTTCATACTCCGTACGAAAACCAACCTGTTTAGTCAACTTTTTTTTTTCTTCCAGTGACCGAATATTAAATAACAAAAAATCGAACATTCTACTTTTACAAATTTGAACCTCTGTAAGATTCCAGTTTTGTTATCAGTAGTAGATCATTAAGCCATCTGTCATATTGATGATGATTTTGTAAATATCTGCACATGTCCCAGTAGCAGCTGATGGAAAGGTCCCCACCTGTCGGTCAGATGCCAGAAAAGGAAATCACAAATAGGGTTGCTTTTTATTTGCTAATTCAATAGGGGCTTCCGTTTCTATATTGTTTTAATATATGGAGGGTGGATTTGTCTTGGATTTTGTGAGTAGAATATTAAAGGGAATATTATTAAATACACTGTTGCAGTATAGAACGACTGCCAATCGTAATATTGCTACGAATAGGATTTTAGGATATTTGCTTCCCTCATTATTATAAAAACATTTTCTTGTTATTTCAACCACACTCGTCTACTGAAATTATTATATTAGACATAAAAAGATTAAAATTAGCAGAACATAATTATGCCACATTGTCAGAACAAACAATATTATTAACTGCAAAATTTACACTTTCACGAATTAAAATATGAAAACAGGAAAGTACATGTGGTTAATGAAATTTAGGTTAAACAATTTTTAGTTTTTCTTTTACCCTGTGTGCATTAAAAAAATTATATTATCGAATAGTTACAATTTTTAAACAAAGTAAAAACTGGATAAAATAATTTAATATCTATTTTTAGTGTTATATCTTTATGGATAAATAACTTTCTGATAGACATGGTATAAAATCAAATGAAAAGTTAATTTAAACTCCATGAGGACATTGTTACAGTGTGTAACTTTAAAATATGCAAACATCATTATATTATGAAACTAATAATTCCATTAGAATATTAAACACCCGGGGGACACGAAAATGTTCCACAATACGGAACAATTCTCACAACTATAAGTATCGAAACCCTAGCAGTATACTAAATAGTATTATAAAAATATCCTGGAGTTCTGTGCACAATAATCTCCATAGGAACCTGTATAGCAATGACCGTATAGTGTAGCATGAGTATCACTAAAATAACATGATTAAAACGTTCTTCTGTTCTTTTTCAAACAACCCCCCAACTGACATGGCATAGAGCGTGTGGAGATATAGAACATAAGGGTTCTCGATACACATATATACAAGAATCGCCGGATCAGCTCCAGGCAATCACAAGCATTTTTCCATAAATTTGATTCTTTGTAAATTATAATTATGGGAAATGTTCACAAAGAAGACTCGTATAATAATGAGTTATAAAGAAACAGAATAAACATATTCGGCGCGATATAGTCTCCGCTGGGGGTTAAACCATCTTAATATAACATTATTTTGTGTATTGTTCCCCTTTTCTTACTCTAAATTGCTATATTAAGCTGACTAAACGCTATTTCCTTACTTTTTTGCATTGTTTAACTTTGCATTTGTCTGCTGATGTTAATGTTAAATATATTGTTTAAAATAGCCCTTCATTTCTGTTACATTAATAATGAAAAGATGGTTTCTTTGATCTTTTGATTCATTCCAACAGTTTGCTGTAGTGACTGTTTAATACTTCAATTTATAAAATTTAATGTATACTGTATTTTTTATCATTAAGATGTTCCACAATGTTTTATGACCTTGTTTTACATAACAATAAAGTTCATGTGGTATTCATTTGGCATCATTATTTTTAACCACAAAATGAGACTTTGCCAAATATCGCTGAAGAAGAAAACCTGCCCTGAATGTGAAATCTACCAGGAAATCATCGTTTTACAATACGCTGCAGCATAATTAGCTCTTTAGTGAGCTACAAGGAAATTTTAAATATTATTTCTCATTTGCAACTTCGACGCCAATATTACTGATAAGAGGAAAAAAATAATTGTATTTTGTGCCTTATCAGGTTATTTTCTGCTTTATTTTATACTGATATAAAAATACAGACATAGTCGTCTGATTGAGTGGATAATATTATAAGTAAATGAAATAATGTCTTTCTGCGGACAGTATAATTATTATTTATTTAAAAACAGAAAAGAGTAAAAACGATTAGAAGCAGTAGACAACTGTACTGTACACAATTCAGAACTCAGTTGACCTATTTTAAATATACTGGTATATTTTATATAACAGAAACTCGTCCTTTATAACTGAACGTTTCCTGGACATTTCCCTATTTATTAATTTTAACACGAAATTTGAACTTTACACCATCCCTCGATAATTTAAGCCTGAGGGGCCAGTTTCGGTACTTGTCAAAGTGTTAATCAAAAATATCCCATCCCTTACAGTAACAATAACATCCTATTGGCAGCAGCATAACAGTGCCATGCACCCGGAAGGCTCAACCAGCAGACACATACGAACTCATAAAAGAAAACTTGAATGAATACTACGAACTACAGCGGAATATTTGATAGGAGGTTATCTTTTACGCGATGAAATAACAACAAGCAAACGGAAACTCTAGATTGAGTTACACATGCAAAATCAGCATTGAAAAGATGTTGAGGGAAAGTTTTGATTTTATCTTTGGGAGGTGTATACCGTACTACACAAAAAAACGTTCCGAGTTTCCGCCACGAACTTTAAATCTGCGTGAAAAAAGTATTGAGGAGAAAAAAAAACATGCTGCATGACTTGGAATTTTTTATGTAAGAAGTTGTGAGTCACACATTATGAATCAAGTACCTTTGAGGAGTGAGAAAATTAGGGAGTTTACAGAAAGCTTCTGTTTACAACCCTGTTTTTGCTACAATTTGTAAGTGGTGTGATGTTTTCTACAAAGTAGCATGTGAAGTGAAGTATGTAAAAACGAAGGACGGTAAAATGTTTTCTTTCGGATTTTTTTACCATTCAGATTTTTCTGCCATAACATTTATGAAATTCGGAATCAGTGCTTATAGATTTAGATTATCCAAAAATGGTTCTGGAGTGATTCCAAACTTTCTAATTATTCGACTTACCGATCAGCTGATAATTATGTTGAACCAACTTTTCATAAAGCACTTACCTATAAAAAAAAAGAGAAAAAAGTATTAAAATTACAGAATCATTATAAATTTATGATTTACTCAAAATGATAATAATTCCCTGTTACATCATATAATAGCTATGGATTCATTTGAATCATGTAAGTTACTCATTAGCAACCTAAATTATCAAAAGATTACAACAATACAAGTTAAATTAGTTTTAAACTTTTAATGATGCTCAACAAAATGAACTTCACTCTGTAGACGTTACTTTGTATGTCATAGTATATAGACTGTGTGTGCAAAGCTCAAATACATTTTGAGTTTGCTTACTACAAGGAATCGGATATATTAATTCAAAGAGTAGGAACTTATTTAAATTATAATTGTTTATAAATTGTAATATAATTTTACTGTTTATTTTTATAGTGGAGCATGTCTCTTATATAATTGTTGTACCATTATCAAACATATCAACAATATTTTCCTCTTTTTTGTAAATTATTATTAAATATATTTCCATATGACCATTGAGAACCATTCAAACTAATAATTTGGAAAGAGGAAACAATTTCGTAAACTTTTCAATTTGCTTCATCGTTCAACGTTCGTTGTTCATTAATAACCGACATTAAATCACGAAGCGCAAAATGTTCAACATTACTATTTACTTTCTCAGTCAGCCTGAAATTTAAGTTTATATCTTCTTTCTCCTCTCCCTCTTTTATTTATTCTACTGCTTTCTTCCGCTATTTTATTTCTCTCACTTTTTCTTCATTAGCCTTCACCTTTTCATTTATCTCACACATACACTTTCGCCTCTCGCAATAAATAACTTAAGTAAACACTTAAAGAAGAATCAGAGAGAAATATTACCTGTATTTCGCTCTGCAATTACGTGTGAATATTGCAATTTTACTGTATATAACTACTAACATCATACTGCGATACAATTGTTCTCTTTCAATCTCGATAATTTTATTATGATAACTTTTAGAGCTGACATTTTTACAAAAAAAAAAAATTATAGATAATTATAAAAAAGTACTATAGGCACTGTCGTAGTGTATAAATATTGACCAATTTCTTTACAAAACATTATTCATTTCAGAGAGATTGCATCCTATGGCAGTTTCTGCTTCGCAATTTATTTGTTAGACTCCGTAGTGGGTCACACCAAATTTATTAACATTAATAATTATATCATTATCTTCTGTTGTTCAATCTGTCAACCCTAGCTCCGTAATAAAAAGAGCTTCACGGAGCAAAGGCTCACAAAGTTAAGGAAATATATCTGTATCAAAATATTAAAATGTCAAGTGAGTCTTTAAAACACGGTCTGAAAATATTTAAACAAATTTTAAACACAAGCATCTAATTTATTAATTTAAATGTAAACGAAAGCACACTGAATTCTCCCAGCCTCTCACCGTAAATATTTTATAATTATTATATTAACAGTCTGAGAATAATAAAACACAACTATTACGCAATAACACCGTAACAACAATAATAAGGAAGTATAAGCACGCCCAACGCTTTTCCCAACATTAAATAAAATCACTTTGTGCATATGCAAACAACATATATACATAAGCGATTATCAGTATACGGAGTTGTAATTAGTCCGAGTGATTAATCGTGTAATAGGAGATAAGCTCAACAGAACTGTTTCTGAACATTGAACTCAACTGGGATTCGCACACACGACCATACAGTGACTCACAATATTCATGCATGCTTTGGGAAATGCAGGAGCTAGCCGGGTTGGTCTTTTGTATCTCGTGTATAGGAATGAATGGCCAAGTCATTTATAAATGTAATTATAATCAGTTAATTACTCTGAATTTACCTTTGTTTCCAGTTATAAATAGAATACTTTATTTCACGCAATTAAAAAAAAGTTCGGCTCCTAAATATTTTCATAGACAGGACCTAATAAACATGTAAGTTGTGTATTGTTCCCCTTTGTATACGTACAATACTCCATGTTCCCCTTCAATAATTCTGTTAATATTGGTTTTGCAGTCTACTCTTTAAAAAAAATCAAAATGTAATATAAGCTTATTGTGAAAAGAAGTATCCAAAACAAAACATAATTATTTTCTAATTTATTTCCCATTAATTTTAAATGAATACATACAATTCGTCAGCTTTCTTAATAGAATTCATAATTTTTTGGGTTCCAAGAACTAAATATAATTTCGTATAATTCAATACCAAATTTCATCAAGGAAATCATATTTCATAACTAGAAAGCATGCTTATCACGCGACAATTAATTTATTAAGGGACTTCATCTTATCTGAGAAGAAACAGTAATTAAAAATGTAAATTACCCTCACACGCAAATAAAAGCAAGTACTGTAGTATACTAATGCGTTGAATAACCTTGTTGAAATCATGAATGAATAAAGAATGAGCGAATGTCTAGTCATACCGCAGTGCATCCTGGAAAGTAGATTTCCCGTTTAGCTTAGTTGTAAGCGTGCTGCATAAATATCAGTTGACGGAAAGGAAATATTTTGCAATGTTGTATTAGTTCTATCACAAACGATTTTGTTGTTGTTATTCAATATAATATCGATGAAAATGGCATTGATAACTAGTATGAAATAATTAATTTGTTCTATTCGATGATTATGGGAATAATGTTGGAAAAACTCAATTAATGTTCTGCAGTTTTTACGATGCAGAATATTAATTGAGTTTTTCCAACATTATTCCCATTTCCCATAATCGTTTGATATTGTTAAAAGTGTTTGGAATTCTGTTTTCGATTGCCATTATAAGTAAGTAAAAAAAATAAAGTAAAAATGAATAATAAAAGTAAAGAAAATTGATCTTCTGCTATCCAAGTTGTCAATAATACGATGAAGTTTTATATTTACTACATCATTCTACAGATCGTAGCAAAGTTTTTGTAACTAACATTTAAAGAAGGCAATGAGGGAGACAAGAAAAGTGAGAGACGTTGGATCCATTTTCCAGATCTGTTCAATCCCCCCTTTTTTATTGTTGTATCCAATGCTACGGATTAACCAATTTAAATTGTAACTGAATTTAAGAAACTAATACATAGCATAATATCCTCATTCCATTACTTGCTTTTGCTTTTAATACATATACTAAAAAAGTCTGAACGTGATTGAAACACCAATAATTGTATTTCTAAAAAAAAAATAAAAAAAAACTGCGTCGTAGCAGAATCTCCCGATACAAATACTCATCCAATACAGAATTTATCATCCAATTCCATCATCCTTAAAAATAACCCTATATCCTTCAACGTCTTTCTATAGCCACTCCACGAAGATAATCTTAAGGACATAAATATCTGCGACGTTCGTCTTTATCTTCTCGTCGATATTTCCCCGTCTCTCGATATTTCTAATCCGTAACAAATCGTTAAACAAACTTCTCACATCTCACAGTATTATCCGCACTACAGGCAGACAGGCACGAGCGAGACAAAAAAAGGGTAAAGCGAGGGGTTAGCATCATTTACTTCGAAACCATTCAGTCAAATTAAACAACATCAAGAGCTCATTTCTGATTTTGTTTATAATTATGGTACGCACAACCTGATTGTGTTTGATTTGGACTGAATCGTTTATTTGCCGAAATTTTACATGGAATGTGTTAATCCCGTAAGACGTATAAGATATCGAAATTGAAACGGAAACAAGCTTTTGGATTGGAAATTTTTGCCTTCAAGAAGTGAGCTGAATCAGTCAGGGTTCTCGTTTTCTTATACAGCTCTTTTTTACCTTGATGGGATATGGAGTAAGTTACAATAGAAAACAAAGAAAGTGAAAAGGGAGTTCGATAAACGTGTTTCTCCTGATTGATTCAACGCACGCGTTTGATCTAGACTGGGTCTTCGAATTTAGAGTTATGTATCATAATTCTCATATCATTTGGTTTATTTCTTTTCATTTGGCATAATTTCCTCGTATCGTATCTTCTAAAAGTTATAGTACCATATGAGGAATGAACACCGGCTTGGCGCTTGGGTTTGATACAACTAACAGAGCGAGTTAGAAGATTATTTGCTCGACATAGGTCGTTTTAAACTCAAATCAGATTAAAATAAATAAGAGTTAGGGTAGTTTTTTCTGGGTATCAGAGTAGAGCATCTCAAAATTTTTGTATCAAAGTCAAGTAGCCTAAACATTTTCTCCCATGTCCGAATCTTCGACTTGATCCTGTTTATTTCAAATTCAGGAATCAAAATGCAAGTAAAATCAATATTATGCGTTTCTAGAGTCAAACCCCTCTGGTTTCCTTCTCTTTTACGCTTACTGAACATCATCGTCTATAAGAGAGGTTTTCTTCTGTCTGCTGGTGGAGATGAGATAATTACTGCATCTTTTGATAGATTACTCTATGCTGCTTTGA
>JAQIWE010001329.1:0-16285 GCA_034698565.1 Campodea plusiochaeta
GTGAAAAAGACCCATTTTTAATCAAAATTTTGAAGATATTCGAATTTTTGCGATATTTTATAACATGAGATTGTTTTATAATAATCTTTCACTATTATGCTTAACTTTTGACTGTTTTTAACATAGTTTTAGTGTAACTTTTCTATAAGAATATATAGAAAGTCTACTTTTCTGGAATGTTTCCAATGGGAATAAACTTTAAAATGTGAGAATTACAAGAGTAAAGAGAGTTTCAAATTACTGGTGTTTAATAATTCTGCGGGTGCACTGGACCCGCTGAATTCTGAGCACGGGTGCACGTGCACCCGTTGAACCCGCGGAGTCGGCGCCAGTGTTATAAAATAATAATTAACAGTCCATAAAGAGATAACCAATTTTACAAAATATAATATTTGAAAACCAATTATTGTAACCCCCATACTGTTTTCCATTCCTACTCCACTTCCTCCTTCTAAGGAGAGTCTGTGAGTCCCATGGTCATATTTCACATCGTGTCTTTGATATGACAAACAGTAGCCAAACCATTTGACAATGTCAGAACGGAGAGTCATGATTTTCTCATGTATTCTTTTACTACACAATATAAAATACATATACAGGGTGAGTGCAAAAAGGAGAGATGGTTTGAGATATAGAAAATGGAGGCTGGAGAGTTATTATTTTATCAATTTTAATTTCATCATAAAAAATAATTTAATAATAAAGATTGTTACAGGTAAAGTTGATTTTTATCCACTGCGATTGTAATATAGGTTTAATTTCCACATTTATAAAAAAATAGTTTCACAGTAGTGTTTCTACGATATCGATATATCGTATCAACAGCCAAATATCGATATCGACATTTCAAATATCGTTATCGAAATGTCAAATATCGTATCGAATATCAAGACGATATATCGATATCGACGATATTTCTATCGTATCGATGGGAACACTATTTCACAGTGATAACTACACCTAATTTTAATAAATATATTGAATTAAGCGTATTGCTGTTCCTGCTGGCATAAAATTTATATAATTTTTCTAACCCTCTAAAAACGCTCCCAGGTTTTATCTAGATCTGCTGCTCATCAGAAAATGAACTATAAGGTACCAAATAAACATGACCGAAAACAAAAGTTAATTTACATGACTGTGCCAACTCAATTTTGTTATTATTGCAGAAATGTATTTATTGTGATATTACTGTAACTTTTCAGTGTATGGTTTGCAAATTTTCGCTATATTGTGAAAGAAAACCAAATACGATTCGTCTTGTTCGTGTCTGTACTGCAAAATGGAACCAGTACTCAACAGTAATGTTAACTTATTATTATTATTGATATTTCTGATGTGATGTATTCTCCAATATTTATGAAAAAATACAATAATATAGGATATAGGATTGTTGAGCCGATTTTTTTTTTATTCTTAAACCTGTATTTTTTTACAGCGGGAAACCATCTTCTCCAACACCCCATTTTACTTTCTTTGTTCTCTATTGTATTCGCTTTCCCAAGAGACCGCTAAGCTGTGTTGGAAATTATGGCTTCCAATTAGAAGATGGCTTAAATTAAAATACCCCTTTAATTTATTTTTCCAATTCACAGCAGTCAGTTAAATTATTTCATTTATTTCACTGTATTTTTTTCTCCAAATAATTATTAGAAAAGATCTACCATACTACCTTAAAACAAAATTAATACATTATTTTAAAATTAATCTAACTCCAAATTAAAAATACAATTATGAAAACACCATCGTCTCAATATTTCCATATTTCCTTTTTGTCCTCCCCTGTACCCTTCAACTGAGGCCCACCCACCCAGACATGCAATAAACTATTAATACTCATATCTTTAACTTGAAGATGTATATTTTAAAAACGTCATAGGAGTCAAATGAAGGTGTGAAGCAAAAAGAAAGAAAGATTATTTTCTTTTTCTTCAGCTCATCTCTGGGATATTGTCGTCGACCAGCCACCATTTCAAGCATGTGATTCTAATTATTCCTTTTGATTCAAAAACAAAACGTTTATATATTCAAAAGTTTTTTTTTTTTTTGCTGCTATGGGCGACCACCCATGCGTTTATATATGGTTTTCGAATTATGAAGTTTGTTTATAAGCAAATGTAGCGGATATTAATAACATCTGGGTTAGTTTTTGGATGTTTGAGTGGAAATATTAGAATAAATGGACAATATTCTTCCATCAGGACAACAAAGACATGATATATTCACATTATTACGTTGTTTATACTAAAGATGTATTCAGTTATTTGCCATTATCAATAATTATTAATTGTGGCATATTGTAATTTTTTTCTTTAGGAGATAGGAAGGACTGTTTTATTTTTGGTTCAGAGCTCTCTACCTAAATTTCAAGGTCATAGTGGCCGAAATTTGAAATTTTGATTATTCATCAGGTAAAGTCGAAAATCAATATTTTAATTTTGGGTTCCATTCTCTATGATAATATTCGAATTTATTTATGAAAAACCAGTCGATTAAAAAACAAAATGGCCGCCTATAGAGACCAAAATTTCAATTAATATAATGCTTATTATAATTTAACAAATGATAGCAGCATAAAAATAAATACCATTTTGGATTATATATGTAAAACAACATTCTGCTAACTTTTCACAATGTCATTAACATATCATGCCAATTAATAAAAAAATATTGAAAATCAGCCTCATATATTTCAGTTACCCTAAACCATCTACTAAATATTTTCTTTTAATGTTAATTAGACATCTGAGAAGATATACGAAGAGTAAAAGACTTAATTCATCCTGAATCCAATGATACCAAACACTACATAATTGCTTAAAAAGTAGCATTAAAAAGTACTGGATTTAACATGGGATTCCCTATACCAGAACTCATTGTTGATTCTGGGTGAAGGAGCCTTAACTACTATATAGGTTTGTACACTGATTCGAAAATTGTATTAAAACAAAGCATCATACAACAAATTAAATTAGAAGTTTTGGATGTGGTAACACTGCAGAAATACTCCGAAGACAGTGAAGACTCATACCGTTTTTCAGTTCAATATAATCGAAAAATAAAGAATGCTCCTTACCCAGTTATTAATAATATTTTACTATATATCGATTATCTTATTCACTTTGATTCTGCTTTTGATATTCAATATTAATTTATTTCATCTCAATAGTTTGATTTCTGCTATAAAAGCTGTCGTCCAATCACAGCTTCTCTTACAAACTCGTAAAGTCTTGCTGAACAGGAATTAACACTAACGTGCGAAGTGTATGGATACCATATAAACCTATAACATTTGCTTCTTATATACAATTTTACATAATAGAGCAATTTACACATCAGCAGATTTTTCGGAATGCAAATAAAGTATGTGCAAAAATTAAAAATTATGGAGAAACATACTAAGACAAAATTGAGGATCAAATTTTGAGATTTACCTAAAGGTACCAAACCTAAAGTATCCTTCAGTTTTTTTCGTTATAATTGCTGTAATGCTTTTTCTAAAACTAATATTAAAAATAAACAACCTTATTCGAGGTTCCTTTTTCTATTTTATTATTCACCAAATCTGAGTCATAATTATTGACAGCACAGAAATTGTAATGAAAAACAAACAAAATTAATTTAAAATACAGCTAAATTCCAAGATAAAGTAAGTCTACTAAAACACACACATTATTCTTTAAGCAAAAACTCCTTTAATTTTTAAAATGTATCTCTCAATTCGATTAAATGCATTAAACAAAATTAGTTACTTCTTACTTTACGTCAAAAATGATTTTAATTTTATAAATTCATGTAATAATTTATTATATTTCCAGTACATTTCAATATAAAAACTGTAAAGCGTCAACAATTTATATGAAGAAGAAATCGTGGAAGTCCATATCCTGAGGTTGTTGATAATTCACATTTAAGAAGTCTCTATATACTCAGACAGTATTCCGTAAATTTTAAAGTTTATTGTAAACTCATTTCCAAACGTGTTACAAAATATGAAAATAGTTTACAATAAACTTGGAAATTTACGGAATAATTCTGTATTACTGTCTGAGTGTAGAGCCTTCTTGAATATGAATTACATGAAGAAGGAAAAAACTTTGAGAACTTTAATAAATCATCATTAGGCTTCTAAAAAACATATTTTGAATCAAAGCTTAACCTAATGAGATTAGACTGTCAGACATGCTGGTTTATAATAATAATAATATTTTATTGTTTAAACGGAAAATATTTCCTATTATATCAACAATTTTACACTGTTTGTTATTAACTACAATAAATTTCATACAATACAATAAAATATATAAACATGCAATATGGAAGAATATTATAAAGATATTTGTTTAATTTATTTACACATTATTCGCAGATAATATTATCAAACTGAAGTGAGGATAGGAGTTCAAGAAAGTCTTCATTTCTTGATGGAAACATGATTCACTTCATTGTTCATGCACACTACTATGGTTTTGCAGGATCATTTAATATTTTTATAGTCACGATATCAGCATTTACTTCTCAGGTTCTTGGGAAAATGTTAGTAAGAGATTATCGTAAGTGATTATTACTTATAAGGCCTCGGAAGCTGTTTGGAGACCGGTTTTGAAAAGAGCATATTTACAATAAATAACAGTAGTTTAATATATTTAAAGAACAATAACAAGTAATAAGATATTTTAAGTTAATAATAAGCGAATTTTATATCTACTCAAAATCTTGTACTATACCGAGACCTCATCTGTCATTCTTTACAATGACCAAGTTCTGCACAAGTGAAATACCTTATATAAGCTTTTTTGATCAGTGTTTTATGTTTATCATTTAATTAATGAATTATGAAGTATGTCCTCAATCAGCTATTCAGCTTATTCAAATACAAATTTCATTTCTCATATTCGAACAGTTCTTTTATATTGACCCTGAAGAATAGAAATGTTTTGTTTTTAATTCATATAATAGAAAGTATAACATTTCGGAAACAATAAGTGAATATCAGTGACCCTCTAGAACTGCAAAAAACTAAGGTTTTATCTGACATTTTCAAGATTTTTTTTCATACCCCTATAATATAGTATCACTCAAACTATACTTTTGCAGTTAGAATCTAATGATTATGATTGCAATTGATGTTGAGATTACAAATGGTTCATTAAGATCAAAAATCATTTCACCGCATGAATGCCTCTATTCAATATTTCATTGTCTTTACAAAAAAAATCATAGCAGCAGAATTAAACAAACAAAGGGTTCCTTCTTATAAAGATCGATCACCGGAAACCTTTGAATCTATATTTATATTATCCTTTAGGCTTTGCGCCCTTTCCTAATAAAACCTGACAACTAAATATTTCCACCCAAAGAGAACATGATCCTAAAGAAAACATACAAAAACAAGAAAATATTCTTTAAACCTGTTTATATTTCACGATCGCGCAGGTGGCAAAAGGTGTCGGCTAGTTAGTAAAGAGGACACTCTTATACAAAAAGGTTTTCTTCAAGGCGATTAGTTCAGTCCCTTCTTTTTTTCGGACAAAAGCTAAAAGTCAACAGATTTTTGGTCGGAAATACTGAATAAGGAAAAGTGGGGGGTAAAGATAGTGATCCTTTTTGGGGGAGGGGGTGGTCTCAGGTGAGATTTTCCCGAACCGTACCATCCCAGACTGTATGTCGCCAAGACAGTTGACCTTGTCTGAAAAACCATGAAGGTATATATATAAATGGGAAATTTTATAATGGGAGTTGTTTACTACGAGTCGTATAGATTAATTACCTGAGAAACGGTAAATTCAATTCTTCATATATATGATCCTTTTCAAAGTAAAATCGATATATCGATAGGTTTTGTCGATGGAGAAAGTCACTAAATCACCAGCATTGTTACTTACAAACACATTATATGGATTTTTATATTTTAATTACGTATGGAATATTTCTCGGATTATTTATGAATTAAATAAGAATAAACAACCAATTGGTTATGGAAAAGAGCATTTGTTTTCTCACCATTAATTGAAATGATGATGACAATTTCTGACAAACGAGATAATAATCTTTTAAATTATTGCTGCCTAAATAGTTTTGATTTTCTTCCCAGTCACTGGAACTGCCAGAAGGTTGTGGAGCTCAAACCTCTACATCCTGGGTCTTCCAAAAAAAAAAAAAAAAAAAAAAAAATAGGAAACGTGATAAAAAAAATTGAAGAACTGGAAATTCTATTATTTTCAGATAAAATTTAAACTTATTCTTGATGCAAAATCTTTTTTTATTTTTGCAGATGACAATTTCGACCATTTTTACACTGAACAACTACAAATTATCGTAGATCGCTTCAAAGATTATTTGTGGGTGTTTCTGTTTCCGATATTTCATTGGGATAAATAATATAATAATTTCGTAATCTTCTAAGGAACTTACATAGGACAAGAAAAATACCAAGGAATCTTTAGAAAAAGAATTCTTCGACAATTTAAGCTTTCAATTAAAAAAAACATGATCAATCAAAAAAAGTGAAATATGAAAGATGAAAAAACATATTTATCCCCCTTCACACAAACCTTCTTCAAAAAACAACCCCACTTTGTAAATGCCTTCAAGCTATCTCTGGTGCCAAGCAGTCTGGCTTGTCTATCCTAAATAAATAACTCCCCCAATGTTAAAATATTTGGGCGTTTACAACTTCAAAAGTTTATACAATACATCCACGATCGCCAAGGTTAAGAAAATACACTCTACCCCTGAATTTTATGACATCAGGTTGTCTTTCATTATAGGGTATCTGAGGTGTAGTAAAATATTGTAAAAGTCACCTTTTAAAAGTTTATTGTGGTACGTGTTATTAGGTCTTTTGGAATTCTTAGGTTTAAATTGTTATTATGTTGTTGACTGTACTTTAGTGGTTGTAAGATTTGGGATTTTTATTTTATTGCAGTTGTTTATTTTTGAGAAATTACGGTAATAAAGTGGTTTGTGAGTTGATAGTTCAGTTCTAATATATATAAGAATATTGCACCTGGAACTTTATTGAAGAAAATAAATGAAGTATTTCTTATGAGTCGAAGTGTGAAACTTTTTTGGGAAAATTTATCCTTTCAAATTATAACCATTATTTTAAACGTATTAAATTTACCAGTCTGCAGGTTTTATTTTGGAAGCAAATTTCAATATTATCATAATAATATACGAGTAGATCCGAGGTTTGATCTTCATTTTATTTCTTTAATATTAGAATAACAAGAGCAAGATTATATCCACCATTGACTTATATTGAATTTTTATCAATTATATTTGACATCTAATATGCTCAGTAATGTAATGTTGATTAAAGAAATAATAAGATTAACGGTGTTTCTTACATCCAAAAGAGCAGAATTTTTGTCGTTCTCTTGTGACTTCATGTTATGAATAAAGGCTTTCAGATTTAAAAAAATGTTATGCAAAATTAGGACCCCCCCCCCCCCCAAATATAAACGTCAAATATGTTTTTGACGATGTTCAGAAATCAAGATAATCACAAAAGCAATGTCTTTCTCTATGACACCATGTTTGTCTTTAGTTGTTTAGTATTTTTTACTACATCACATTTTTCGCTGTAAACCATTATAAAATAATGTGTTTATGCTGGTGTAATGATCTGCAAAGTTTCTGTTGTTCCCATAAAGGACTTCAGCAGTTTAAAAAAAACTGCTTATGTGTAGTGTTATATAAACCGTTTAATAAGCTCAGAAAAAAATACAGGAAACATTCTTCAGTTTAATAGCGAAATTGTGATCATTGAAATTATTTAGAAAATTCGGACAAAACGTCAATTTGATGTCGGCTAGCTTTCAAGCGCCAGCATCCAGTGTCAATTATATAAAACTTATTGAAGACCCAGAATCACTAAAGCATTTCAAGTGCTTATTCACTTATTTGTATTTTTTCAATTTCACGATGGTTGAGCGATCATGTATAGTTGGAATTTTCGTAAAAAGAAGACGAAAACAGCAAATTTTGAAAACCAAAATGGTGGCCCATTGGAGTGTATTTCAACAATTATTTGAATGAAGTCAAGGAAACAGGTAACAATAAAAAGGTGTTTGTATGAGCAGGAACTTGAAAAAACGGGCGAGAAAAGTGCACGCCATTTTGTATTGTTATTTACAAAGTGTAAAGACTATTTATGCATGTTTTATAAAGAATGGTTACATTCAGATTCTTCAAAATGAATATTGTTCTCAGTATAATAAAGTGCTATACGGTACTCACTTACAAGAGCCGAAGTAAATATTATAATATATATTGTGAAGAACCTTGTATAATTTTATTTTATTCCTCTGAAATGTATAAAGGGGGTATAGGTGAATTCACTTAGGATGTATTACCATAGTAAACAGCAAACTTGTAAGTTTTAAAGAAAGATATTTTAATTCGAATTTTGCTTAATTTTTTTTCGTGCATCAAACAGAGTTTAAAATCATTTCTGCTGTATATTTTGAAATATTTTTGTGAAGCCAGTATCAGGTCACATGTTTACGGGAAGTCAGTTTTAAATATTAATAAAAATATATTAAACATATTGTTTTATTTAGAAACTAAATGAAACTTTCCTTTAGAATTTAAATCAGTAATTGACTGATGAATATTATATAGTTTTGCAGTATGTCCGGACACAGAAATCAGTTTAACCATATACTTAATAATTATGAGTTTGTGATGTGACCGAAATTTGTCAATCCTCGCAATCCATTTCCCTCACTTTTTTCTTCCCATCTCTACCATTTCCGGCGCTCACTCCGGGCGGCGAATAACAAGGTATAAACTTCATTCATGGTTTTCTTCATTCAGTCATTCATTCATTCATTGATACGAAATACACACCTTCACTAAAAGTCAAACGAATGTAAGAAAACCTTTAAAAGGTGCCCTTCAATAGATACTTTCTTGTATATTGGGGTAAAGTCATTCTTTTTTATTTGGTGGTGGGTCATCCTTCTCTTTTATGACCCTACTTCCGAGTACCCGGGGTGTACCTTCCTTTTCTTCGAAGTGAAGAATAATTGGTTCAATAGACTGCTTGGCGTCAACGAAAGAAAAAGATAGGTAGTGTATTATTTTAACGAATTTATTTCGAGAGTGATATGGCTTAATAAAATGATGTTGGTTGATGTAATTGCAAAATGTGAAGGTTTTGGTTATTGTTTTGTCAGAACGGAGAGAAATTACAAAAATGATATTGCAAACAGGAGGAACAATGATTTTTTTTATTAGATGAAACGAGAAACATTCTCGAGAAATCAAGAGCGTTTCATATATTAACATTTTTATAGCTCACCCTATTGGCTGCAATGGTAGAATTTTATTTTGAGTTTATTTGAACTGAACAAGTATTTCTCTTGAAAAAAGTAACATCAAACAAGGGAGCGATGCGTTCTTGTCAATATTACAGGATAATATGAAGCGTTAACTTAAAAAATATTTAATACTGTAATTTAATAAAGGATATATTGAAACTTATTAGCTGAAAAGATTAGCTATGAACTTAACCTATAGCTTATCCGAATGTATTACTTTCAACTACTTGCAATTCTCTGGGAACATTACAGCATTATAATCAATGAAATTAGAAAATGTAATGAAGCGTTATGAAAAAAACTCCTTGGCTAAATAATTTTCATCAATTCAATACAGAAATACATCTTCAATTGTTTTAAATTATAACTATATAGGAGCTCCTACTATTCTTTTTTTAAAATAGTCGAATAATTTTGTATAATAATATTCTTCTACCAGAAAATATATTTCTGTTTTGTCATTATTTTGCTTTAATACAAATATTACAAAAGCACCTCACATTTAACAAACTCATTTACCAGACCTAATAAAACCACACACCAACATTACTCCAGAAACAAAATGCAATTTTAAACTCAATTAACTCGATAGTACACACTGAAACGATTACCTTCTAATACGCTCAAAATAATCTAGATTAATAACCATTTCATTATATTTCCCGGTATAATAATTAAAACATTACATCCCATAGTATAATATAATAGAGGAATAAAATTAGCGCGGGACCCAGGGGATCTCCCCGAGGTATATCTTACAATATTCAACCAGAAATTCATTGCCAGATAATGCAAAGTTAAGATCCGTGGATTAAATAAAGGACTTGGGCTATAATGAGGTATAATGATCGTTACGGGGTATATATTCTGTTCGCTAATGATGATGCCTCTGTAAATTAAGCTTAAAATGATGGAGGTATATATCGGGGTGTAGTGTATAATAATGAAACTATTTTATTATAAATAGAGGTTGTTTTATTTGCGAGGATGGTGGTTAATTATAGATGTGGGATTAATGTTGAGTTGATTGTGTTTCAAATCGTTAAGTTTTCAGTCAACATTTCATTGCATAGTAATATGAAACGATGTAGTGTAGGAGTTTTTTTTTTTCACAACGGGACTACGGGAGGACATCTTTTCCAACACTCTTAACGGTCTCTTGGGTCAAACGAGTACAATAGAGAACAAAAAAGGTAAAGCGGTTTATGTGTGTTGGAAAATATGGCTTCCCGCTGTGAAAAAATACTCCTTTAAGTTGCTAAAATGTTGACTTTTCGGGAGAAATAATTCAGCTCTCAGTAGGAAAATCGTTGGTCAATCTACCAATTTGTAATGTACAAAGCTAAGAATGTCACCAAATTTATAATATATTGAAATGCTGATAAAATCATAATTAATCATTTTCATATGAAGAGACCAGTAGTGTTTTTTGTATACTGTTTCGTGAGTTACAATAATTTAACTGAAATTCAATCAGACAATTTATAAATAAAAAAATTATAATAATTATTGACGAAAATTGCAAAGTATATTAGTTGCATTGCATGAAGTATTTTTGAAATTCTGACCATTGAAAACAGTGATATTTTGATATTAGGATTTGATTTTTTAATCTATATGAGATGCAGCTTCTATTTTGAATCATACTTTTCTATAATAGCCAACTATAATAATGTATCAGTTTTTTTAGGAAAAAGAGTCAGCGATAAATCTTAACTAACTGACCAAAAAAATTAAATATTTATATATTTTTAACCAACAACTAAATATAAACAAAGAAATGCATCAACCAGGAACTCACGCACTGCTCAAATTAATTATTTACATTTAAAACAAAAGACTTAAAACGTGATCAAAAGTATAATTGAATAAACAAAACAAATTCCATTCACATAAACAAACACAAAATATCAATCATTCAAACTCACAAAAAAGCTATACAAATCCATTACTGATATCATTTATCATCTCAAATTACGTATTTTTCTTTGCATCTCATTTGAAGATAAGAAATAGGAAGGGGCGAAAAATAACCCCCAAACAAAATGAGCAGACAAAACTTTCTTTATTGGCTAAAATTTGTCAATGTAAGACTTGAACGCTCTAAGTCCACATATATAGGAAGCTTTATTATAACCCCCAAAGACCAAGGGCGGAGGCAGTGGGGTGGCACTAATGATTGAATTTGGTGTAATCTGATCAATTTTTAATATTATTTTCAACAGATGTTTAGAGAGTTTCGAGTTTTTTTAATATTGTATTGTGCTGGTGCTGGGCATTCAATTTATAATGTATACTACAAAGATCGAGGAGATTTCGAGCAAAAAAAAAAGAAGAAGAAAAAAGTAGTAATTTACAGCATCTATTAATAATATTGTATTATAATGAATTTGTTTCTGTATAAAAATATATTAAGAAACAGAACAAATCTGCATGTTTTTAACTATATATTATTATTCTGTTAAAAATTTGGTATAGTTTTTACTATGAATAAACATTACAAAAAATGTTTATAATATTCGTTTGATATTGCAAATAAATGTTTAGAAACCATGTTTGTCGATTACTTCTATTATATCCAGACCACTAAGTCTCATGAAACAAATATCAGATAATCTATTATTATTATTCAGTGCCACGATAATATTAAATCAAGTACAATTTTGTGTTGTTTGTGATGTGTGTCATGATGGTATAGTGTTTCCAAAATCTTATGGACTCAAACTGGTTATGTCTTCAAACTGTTTTGACAGGTAGACCCATTGTATAGACCACTTGTTTGGGTGGTTCAAATTGTGTATTTTCTATACAATTCGCAGGCTGGTCAAAGAAAACAAATAAGTCAACAAAGGATTATCAATTGTTGGAATGTCAGAAACAACCTTTATGGGTTAATCGATTTGGGTCCGTAAGATTTTGGAAACACTATATTGCTAATGCAGTATTTTCAGCGGTATAGTTGTCCAGTGTATTTCGAAAGAAAAATACCAAACACCCAATAATAAATAAAAGAACTACATTTGATTAAGAGAGTTGCATAAGAATTTCCCATTAGGCAATATTATCCTCCGGACTTCAAAACTTCTATTGCAATCCTACTGTCACCCCACATCAATCTGCCCTTTCACCGCCCATGAATCTTGAGATAGAGGCGTTTATGACAAATGGGAAAAACTCAGCACAAAAAGTGGGAAGACTGGAGAAAATATAAATGACTTACGCTTAAGTTTGTGTTTAGTAGAATAATAGAAAGAAATAAGGGGTATCAAGGTTTTAATGAATTTATTCAGATATGATATTTAGGGCTGGGATGTCTTGAGAATTAGTTACCAGTCGGTCATATTTGTCATTGACAAATAATGGTGAGCAGAATTGGGTAATTATATGTACATTATGAAGATGTTTTGATAAACAGGATAATTATTTTTCGTAAGATTATGTTTATCCATCTACTTGTTTCGAGCTTTTAAATGAAATCATTTCATTCTTTTCCCGATAGAAGATTTGAGTTCACGCTGAAAATTTGTTACCTTTTGAAATGAACATTTTACTTTAATAACAGCCATTTCGAGTAATAAAATTGATTTTTATTAAAGGTCCATTATTTTCCTGCGGGAAGTCCCGATTTCCAAAACAGATTAAAGGTCCCTTGAGAATCGAGTACAATAGAGAACAAAGAAAGTGAAATGGTATTTGTGTGTTGGAAAATGGGATGTCATGCTGAAAAGTATTACAGGTTTAACATACAGTATAACAATGTAAGCTTTGGAACCTTTATATGTCCCAGTTAAAATTAAAAAGAGTTTGTAAAATAAATTTTAAGTCTCCAGGCATTATATGATAAGAAAAGGATCTGGATTCGCAGAAATCTGATATTGAAAGTGGATATACATTTATAATATTACATGACTCATTACCCCAAAATTCTATGTTTTGATGTTGTCGTATACTTTTGTTAAGAGAACATCTTAGCTCTGAATGCCCACTCGCGAAATAAACACCATGGGATTTTTCAAAAAATTTTAGCAATTAAATACTAATTTTCTTTTGCTGCTGGGTTCTTCGCTTAAAATTTGCATGGTCATGTGAGTGTATTTTTTACTGATCGGTGGTCACTGTGCTGTGGTCACATTTAGTGAACAGAAAACCGACTATGTCGTCTCAGTCAGAGGGGAATACACGCGGAATAATTTTTTGTGAAGCTCATATACCTTGTTTCAAATATGCTGAAGCGGTCAAAGTCGGGAGCGATGAAGCTCTCTACAGTCTTTTCCTCTCGTTGAAGAGCGCATTGCCAAGCACACTACGTCGTGCGAATTCTGTCTCTGGAACTTTGGTCACTTTTGTATTTCTAAATGGTATAACTGGGCCAAAATATTTGAGACTCAGTCGGCAGGTCCCACAGACTATCTGTTTTCAGGTGTCTTAGCAACTTTTGCGAAAATGCACCTATTACAATCAACATGTCTGCTTGTCCGCCTGTCTGTCTGTCCTCATGTAACACAGCCATTCCGGCCAGACCGATATCTGCAAACAAAGTTGTCGAGATAAACCTAAATTAAAGTCGATATCTTTAACGGAAGTCCTTTAATTAATTATATTTAATATATCATTAAAAAAATCTCGGCCGATTGGTTTGAAATTTTGCATGCATATTGCGCAAGTAAGGTTGTCGAGAAAAATAATTCCTTTTATAACAATTGTGAGCAAGAAAACGTACACGAACACACCTAAATTATGTACAGCGAAGAAGTGATAGAAAAACTTGTTTGTTTATTGTGTGGGTAGGGCAACATTATTTTCACCCACTTCAACAAACTGTGATGTACCATAACATTTTTCCAAAAACTCCACTATTTTTGCCCACATCTTCCCTCCCCCAGTTTCAACTGAGCTAAACCAGGATCTTTTCTGTTCATTTGTTAGCGAAAGAAATGACAGTTTCGGATTTTTAGCAATAGATGGCATTAGTGAACTGGGATTTGGTACGAGGGAATATAAATATATCCTCGTCTATCAAATTTCTTCGCTCCTTTTATGTTATTTTTACCTTATTTTTGATAATAAATGACTCTACTATATGGGGGGAAAGGAAAATATAAGAAAAAGTTTTTTCCCTTAGCAGTTTAAGCCGTATAAATGGCTTTGTCTTAGGAAGACAAGTTTAACACATCTTTTCATAAAATAGATAATGCCATATTTTTTTGCAAGTTGCATACTCACTCACTGTCAAGGGGAAATATCTAAAAGAGGGATATGTACCTTAACGGGGTCGGGGGAATCGGGGATATATAGTTTTTCTCTCGATGATATGATAAAAGTGATTGGTTATTCGAAATGGTTTTTATTGATGTTATTGAATATATAGAGAATTTGTTTGTGGAAAAGTGAAAAAGTTTGAGATTTCTTATGGTTAATGATGTATTATTTCAAGATTGGATGAGTGCATAATTTATTACAGCGAAGTAAGGAATTCTCTGAAAGAAAACAAAAATTCTGCAATGCTTGCAATGATAATAAAATAATGTTCTTTTTAAAAATTAAATTTTGGTTCATAATGACGGTTAAAGAGGTATTACTTTCCTGCGGGAAGCCATGTTTTCCAATACAGCTTAGCGGTTTCTTTGGAAAGCGAATACAATAGAGAACAAAGAAAGTACAACGGGATCTGTGTGATGGAAAAGATGGCTTCCCGCTGTAAAAAATACAGGTTTAATTCAATATCATTATGAACTTAATCGTGTATTTTAAATCAATCGAGGACCTCCTTTCTTACACATATTTTACTGGTCCCTTCATTTCATTTCCTTTGAATCCTATATAACTCGAAATCTCAGACGAAATGAAAACTCTGCAGAAAAGCTATGTTATCCACTGATTTAAAGCACAACTTTAAAACAATGGAACAATTCTGCACATATATGTTCTCACATTGGTTCATTTAAAAGAAACAGGAAATTTATATAAATTCCACAAGATAAATCTTTGATATTTAAATCAATGTTGCGTGTTTTGCCTAATTTCCTTTGAACTGAATAATAAATAACTACCTCAATGTAATGAAAATAACGTATAAACCTATATATTCCAACCCATATGAAGTATAACGACAAAACCATTACTTTATTGAACAATATAAAGTAGACCTTGACTTTCAGAGCAATATAACACAAAATCCGCTTTTGAAAATAAACATTATGAACCATATGAAGGGGTCTATTACAATATAAAATAAACCGGAAATACCAACCCCTCAAAAGGTTACAATACCAACCTTCAGTCAGAGGCATAGAAACATGGTGAGGACGTGGGGGTAAATAGTCAATGAATGATGGTCAAACACGGAAAATAAGTAGAGCTACTATAGCGATTTAAATTACTTGAGTTTTACATTACACTTGTGGAAGTAGGCATCACTTTAATATTTTTCGTTAAACTCTATCAGACATAGAAATTCGAGTCTTCACGACCTATTATTAATAACTCTAGTTCTCTGAAGTGGTAATTGTTGATATCTACGGAAGTGCGGTTGTAGAAATTTGCGAAGTTAACAAAAATAAATTCTGGAACTGAATCATTTTTATGAATGTCGCTGTTAAATTTTAACTGAAAATTGCTATTTCTAACATCATTCGTAAAATGATAATGTGTTTGAAAGGGATGGTATATAGAGAGGTCAATACCCAAAGTTTTGTTCTATATTTCTTTTTTAATTACATCTGCATTTACTTGTTCAAAGTTTGTATGTAGTGGTAAACGTATATTTCTTTTGGTATACTTATGACTATAGTTTAAGCAAGCTGTAATAAGGTTTGAATGTACAGTTATATGACGAACGTATCAAAAATAAATCTTATTTTGTCGAATAAACAATTTGAAAATAATTCATCTTCAAAATTATGGATTAGACCACTTCAAAACACAATAAAATACTGGATTGACGTTTCGTTTGCTAT
>JAQIWE010001330.1:0-16283 GCA_034698565.1 Campodea plusiochaeta
TAAGAATAAAAAAACTTCATCCTGAATCCAATGATACCAAACACTACATAATTGCTTTAAAAAAGTAGCATTAAAATGATATTGAATTTAACATGGGATTCCCTATGCTGAAACTCAGTTCTCATTCTGGGCGAAGGAGCCTTAACAATACACCCTCGTTGTGAAACGAAGTATAATATTATGCTGCATAAATAATTAAATATGTTTTTTTTTTCTTTCAATCAAAGTGAATATACGACTTTGATATAACAAGATAATTACCAAACACTGTAATAGCTGTCGTTTAAAAAAATAATAAAATATCCAGTCTTTTGAAGGTCAAGGGAAAATAGTCGTGTGTACAGAGTAGTTTGCGAATATCAAATAATAACATCCTTTGATAAGAAATACTTCGGGTGCACAAGCTGTAGATAATAAAGAAGGAAAAGTGGAGCTTTATGTTACATCGGATTACGCGAAGATATGTCCTTCATATAATTTGTTACAATATTTTTTTCCTCTTGGTAAAATCTTGTGATTTAGGTTTGGAATATTTGAGATGGTAATTATATTCATGAGTTGAAGTAATCGTGATCCTGACTGGTTGTATAATGAATTGCTTGCAGTGGGCAATAAACTTGTAGGCCTACTTGGCAATTCGAAAGCAAGTATTTTTTTTATCTAAAGCTGTGCATATCTGCAGCGTGTGGGTGGCTTTGAAGGTTCATTTATACGAGTATAGTAAGGATACGTGATAGGCAACGAAAACTGGCTTAGGACTACCCCTTCTAATATGAAAAAATGTTTCGATGAAGTTGTGCAGTGCTATGCGAATGTATTGGTATGCAGTGAATTTTGATTAACTTGAAGATCGGCGAAGTGCACGTATAGACGGGTAGAATGAGAGAAAATGTGGGCCAAAGCTGCTTTGGAAGAATTGAACGTGTATTGTCAATAGTGCTTTTGGAAACTAAATACTTACAAAGGGAAATACGATAACTTTCCGTGCCAGTGCAAATATAAATTGTGAAATTAATACCCCGTAATGCGGTATTGCATAATGATTTTCACATCTGCATGATGGATTGACGATATGAACTGCAGAACAACGTTAACTCTGTTTAGAGTGAGGTTAGAGTGCAGATTGTGACTTGGAAAGCCATTCGCACTGTGTTTACTGGAAGCTAAAATTAGAATTTGTTTACAAGTGAGATGTATCGGAAAATGGTAAAAACGTGTCACTTTGATATTAGGTGATTGTATTCGGTAATTGTGACACTGATTATTTACGAGTGCAGTGATTATTTTATTTTTACTCCTTGGCTGCAACTTTATTACAAGAAGATCTAGTGAAAAATATTTCAAGGAAGTAATCAATTGCAGGAGCGATAAAAATGCTGGAATTCCGTCGTAAGTCGTTACATGTGGAAAAAAACTATTTGGAAAACCTTTCCCCACGGAGACGAGGAAGTTTACCGCCTACTGTAGAAGAAGAAGAAAAAATGGACTCTCCTAGACGAGGAAGCTTCGTTCGAAGGTATATTTGCTCAATGTTTACTCCCCCTCCCCTTAAGGTTCAATACCTGCTTAACGAGATGCAATATTCTCCACATTTTTATATAACATAACACTTGTACGTTTGCATAACCTGTTTTTTTTTTCTTCTTTTTTTCACTGCTCTATATACATCCACCATAAGTTAGTAGATCACAGTCCTTCATCTTTAAATAGAGGTTAAAAATACGAATTCTATAAATATATCTCCGAACTTTCTACGTGTAACCATCTCAGTTTCTAAGTGTTTTTCGATATTGCTGTGCGTGTAGTGCTTCTGTGTAAATTTGGTAGTTGTCATTTGGAATGGATGAACTAGGGATAGTTGTGTACAAAACATGGCTGAATCAAACCCATTAAAAAGTGTATTGAATGGTATGCAGACACAGGCTACAAGGTGTGTTGAAAAGGAGTGTCCTAAAGGCTTGCGTTTCTTTCCGCGAGTATCATCTCATTCTAAATAATTTGAATGTCGTTTTAAAAAAGTTTTTGTAGGTCAGGGTTATCGCAAGGTTTATTCCAAAACCACTTAACGACAATAAAAAGTTTCAAGTATGAACGTACCGTACATAAATAAACATCCGTCTTTTCCAATTCAGTGGTCACAGATAAATTTTCTTAGATCCATATATCTTCCATTGACATAATGGGTAATCTTAAATAAAATTTTCAGCATCTCTTGATAATTATCTGACTGTAACATAATTTTTTTAAAGTTTATTTTGAGGTGCAATATGTGTAACAAAACGCTAACCTTTGATGTGATTTAATATTATACAATCTCATTTGCCCTAGTTCGGAGTACATCTTACGTAAACGGATGCATGGTCGAGTCGTTTTATGAATAATGAAAGTTGCATCGCACTTCTTTACAAACATAATGTTGGATGATACTCAATGGAGAATTTAAATTAAGCTGACAAAAGGAGTTCTATTTTTGTATTGGTGAATCAAAATTGATTCTAGAGTATTAAGATTGACACTACAGAAAATTTCACGTGGTTGTCTTTGTTTGTGAGAATATCGTGGCAGCGAATATGATAACAACAAATATAGAATTATGAAAGATAGATAGAAATGAAATCAGTTCATTTTGTACAGTAGGCATTGGTTAATCTTTTTCATTCCCTCTTGTAAGGCAGTGACCAGTGAAGTGAAATTAATGACTAATTGACACAGCAGCCAATATTTAATTTCCAGAAGAGAACTTAGTTATTTTGTTTAAAATTTGGAGATGTACGTTATTAGATAATTATAGTGAGGTTTTACCAACTTAATGTATCCCTTTTCAATTCTGTTCAGCTGGCATTTTCTATTACGAGTAATAAAAAATATTCTTCTTCAATTCCATGGTATATTGCACAAAATATTGACGTTCTCAACTGTTCATACTTCGTAGACTATACGGACATCGAAAGGAACGATAAAGGTTTCTTTCAAAATAAAACTGCAAAGCGATGTTTATAGATCAAGGTTCATTGTGGTCTAACGATCTCCAATTATGGTGTGCATCTGCAACTGCATTTGCATAATATAGTCAAAAGAAATTAATAAAGTACGTCTTGTGTAGACTCTATGAACGTAGTGTTTATATGTGCCAAGGCTAACTTTATACTTTTCCAGGAAGTAACTTGAAAACGTGACATTTTATAAATGTACATTATTTAATTTTATAATTTTATTTAAGAGTTTTATATATGTATTTCGTTATGGGGTACATTAATTTTGTGAGTAAACGTGATGTAAGTGAATTTAGCGAATGAATCGATATTCATTTAATGTTGTAAGATGTAAAAGGTCAAGTGGAGTCGTTGAGTTGGTTGTAGTAGTATAGGTTAGTAATGGACTGTAGAGGAAATCACCTTTAGAGAAAAGTTAATGCACTACAGAGAGTTGTTGCTAGGTTACAACTAGAGTTGGCAGATAAGCAAGAATAGCGGGGAAAATGCTAAGAGTTACAAATTGTAGTTAACTCTAATTTTGAGAAACTTTTAAGTGAAAAGGAATAGATCTGTTTTTTCTTTTGATATTTTAAAGGCATAACTTGATTTATAACCTTTACATAGAGGGAAAATGTTCCAGAAATATTTCTTTCAATGTTTCTATATATCAATGGTAATTTTTTCTCATTAACAGATAAAACTGTTGAATAATTATGCTTATCTTGAATGCTGATATTTTATGAACCTTGGCTTTAAAATTTTTTTTACGTACGATCATAAAACAGTTTCGCTTTCGTAAAGTTACTCTGCTTCAGAATACACACATATCCTTTTTAAATTGGAAAACATTTATACGATAACAATTTTAATATGGGGCTGCTCGAGTTTATGTATAAATACAATTCATACTGCCTGTTTACATACCGATACTGTAAAAGATTGTTTTGCATATCAGCTATGCAGCTTGTTTAGTTGTGTTTGTCTGCTTAATACACATTCCTCTTTTCAATTTTACGATTCATTGTTAAGTTTGTACATTACGTCCAGGGATCATGCATGTAATTCACCGTACGATATTGGTTGCAGATACCTAACAACCAAAGTAATGACCCATCCGTTTTTACACAAACTGTATTTCTTTATAATAATTCGCTTTTTTATTTGATGAAATGTCCTTGCAATGCTCAGAATAGGTCTTTCGAAGTTTGCATGTGTTTTTTCCAGTTGTGAATTAGTCTTCAGTATTTTTCTACCATTTATTTCCCACAATGATAATAATCATCATTGAATGTGTACAATATTACAAATCTAACCGTTTTGTTCTTTTCTAGCTGGTTCCGTCACATTAAAGACACGGCCGATCTGTGTAAAAATCGCGATGGTCGTAGACGTCATCCAGACCATCCTTTACCTGCAATTCCAGTAACATCACCTTCAGAGACTGAAAATGGGGAAGTTACCTCAGCACCAGAGAAAAATAGAGAGTAAGTAAATCCTTTTATGGCATGTATAGATATAGTATTTGATATATTGAGGGAGCTCAAGGGTGTAGCCTTTGCATAATATTATTACTTCAATAGCCTTTGCAATAATTACTATTTATTATAGCATTATCATGACTGTCAATATATTAATGAAATACTTTCACTTTCTTCCGAATGATGTGTCTTATGGTAGTTGTTAAGTAGTTTAAATGAATGTGATAAATAGTGGTATAAAAGTTATGACGAAAAGAACACAGAGAACTCCATTATCCGGATTTAATATTCCATTTTTTCGATGCTGTAATAAATCACAATATCACATCATTTACTTCTATTCTTCAAACTTAAATTATAAATAATTATCGTTTTGCATACAACTGTAAAATCACAGCTGGTAAATTTAGATCCCAGTTGTTAAATTTAGAGCAATTAGATTTTATAATGCGTACAATATTCCACTGCAATATAATAGTCGTCTAGTATGTTTACCATAACTTGCTCGTATATAATTTCCCAATAGATTGTTGGATACAAGGAATACTTTATCATTATGTTCTGGAATTAGCATAATTACTTAATAAATTTTAAAACGTAAGTCCTATATTTCACTATTTTTCTGAAATTAGTATCGTTGAGAACATCTTGATAATAGTTTTTTTTAACAGCTTGTACTTTATAGATTTTGTACTTAGTGAGTGAAAAGTTATGTTTATTTATGTTTGTGTTAGGATAAGGCACGCCATCATTTGCGTGTTACGTTGTAATAGTGTACATCTTATTTTCTGAGTAATAAAAGAAGACTTCGAAAATTAGTTTCAATTATAAAAACGATCTTGTACGATTTTCAAATAGATATTGCGTCCATTTGTATTTCTTTTACTAATAAATTAACGTATTTGCCTGCACAGTGTCTTTCTGAACCTGATCACATTCCGTTCTGTCTTTCTGTCGTCCGTTCTGTCTTACTGCACGAATAAGTAATTCTATTTTTTAAATATTATGATATACAGTAAATTTGGGGGATTGCATTTATTTTTACTGTATTGAGAGGTTCATATAATGTTGTGAACTTTGTGATTACTTGAAATATTTGGTAAGGCTTCGTGATGCCGTTTCGTATTTTATTTCCATAACCTCCACTAAAAGAGGACCAAAATACTTGCGCTATTTTTTATCTGTTAGCTTACTCGTACTTCTGTATTGAATAGGAATAATTATATTTATTTGTAGGATTTCAGATCAAACTAGTATCGTCTTTATCAAAATAAAATTATCTCAAAATCTAAATTTATATCCGTAATGAATATTATGAAAGATTCGATTTCGCGGATTTTTTTACGCCAATAATTTTAGTAATTGATATCGATCGAGAACATGATTAATTAGCCAGTTAATCAGTTAGTTCATAACGCAGTAATCTTAAATACTTTTTCATACACGTCCGAAAAATTCAGGAGTTTTGCAAAACAGAACACTTCATCTGTAATCGTTTTAGCGTTCGTAACATAGCTCTTTCGGGAACTTGCAGACGAATGTAATAGACCATTTTCAGGACCTTATTGTGAAAAGTGAAACAGATACTTTTTTATGTATTTTATAGATCGTTTTCGGAATAGTTTCGGCGCTTAATATTTTTAGAGCTTACTTAGCTCGCTTAATAAATCGTTTTCATCTCGAAGAAAATATATTTAAAATTGATTAGAGAAAAAATTGATTAAAATGATTATCGTATATATATTCTGCAGTATTTATATATCGTTTTTAACAAATATTTGATACCAACTCATTCTTACTGCTTCAAAATCGATAGCGAAACATAATTTAAACTATGCTTTACAATAGGTTTTCGTTTCGTGAAAATAGTTTTCATTTTATTTTTAGACTATTATTTTCCTTTCCAATACTGCATTCAAATTTAATAGGGACTGTAATCTTTATTCTGTTATTGAGTTTTTGATAAATATAACTTGCAGGTATATTTGAAGCTGCCTCATATACTGTAGATCTCGTAATCTAGCCTATATGTTAATAAAGGGTTTTTCTTATTTGACATTTTTCCTGTAATTACATTCAATTTTACATTATACATAGGAACTTTTGGAAAATTACAATAGAGGATAAAAAGTAATTTTGACATCTAAATGAAACTATGTCTTTTGTTAAATACAAGACTTGTGTATTTAGTTGAAAGGAACCATGTTTTGGTGAAGTGTAGCCAAGTTCCGAAAATAGTATTTTTACATAATAGCCGTTGTTGTTGTTCTTATAGGTCTGAGGAAAGTACAGAAGCGCCATCATCAAGTAGTGGTAGGACTGAAAGTAAAGAAGAAGAACCAGAAACATCAACAGCAACAACAACACCTCCTCAGTTAACAACAAATACAACACCAACAACAACTGAAAGTGATCAAGACAGTATTGCAAAGAAAACAGGTAAACTTATCTATCTTGTTATGAATTGATATTATGACCATTCCTTTCTCTTATTTGGGAATGCATGGAGCTAAAGGAGCATTTTTCTCTATTATACAACTTTTTTGAGTGCTACATTTTGCATTGTACGGAAAGGCATCATTCTCAATTTACTTTATTTCTTTATTCTTTGATGATGGGATACAGTAACAAGTAGAAATGTTGGTTTATATATTGGTGAGAAGTAATTAGGGATTCAATAATACTTTTACATAACAAATCCTTTCTAACATTCCAGTGGTGTTGTTTCGAAATACTGAATAATAAGTATCTGTTCAGTAATGTTGAGTAGATAGGCATTTAATGTTGGATACTGGAAAGTAATAATAAATGTGTGTTTTGCTTTCAAATAAAGGTTCAGTAAGAGGTTAGCATTTTTTGCCAAGAAAGAATTGTTAAAAATTGCACTTTTTAAAGTTTTACGGTGTAACAAATAAAGTGAACAATATTATTCAGGTTTGTTCAATATTTATGAATATCACTATGTTTCTAAAAGTAAAACATTACTTTTTAAAATATTAATGGAGTAAGTACACTTGATTTGCAAACAAAACCTACTATTGTTTGCAAAACAAAATTGTGTGGAGATGAACTGGATTTTATAATTTTTTTTTATTGTAATAAATAAAAATGAAGTAAAACTTTAACTTTAGATGAAAAAATTTAAATTGAATGTGTTAAAAAAAGCACTTGTTCTGAGTTAACTTTCACATTCCTCCAAATCATATGTTTAATTGTTTATGTAACATTGTAATTTCTTTTTTAATTTCCTCCTTTTACTGAACCTATTATATACAGTAGAATATTGAAAATAGAACCTTGTAGACTATCTATGCAAAAGGAAATGAAAAACTATTCTTGAGTAATAATAACTGAAGTCACTGTAAATGAACATTTGATTAACAGCCAATGAAAGTGATCTTCTGTTTGTATATGTACTTGTAGATTGATTATAAAACAGCGGCCTTATTTTTCCTTGTGACATATTTTGTCGTATTCAAATGCTTGATACTGTAGCTAGGGCTGACTTCTTTGCCTGTAAATAGTATTGCATGTTAATTAATCTGTTGGTTTTTCTTGCACTTGTAAAGGGGATGATAATAAAAGTTGTGAACCTGGAGAGAATCCTCCATCTAGTAGTCGTCAACAAAGAATGCAACGTGTGGAAATATTAAGGATAGCAGAAGCTTCACCTTTAATCGACCCCTCTGAGGTGGTTGTTACACAAAGCACTGTACTCTTTGCTCAACCAGTTTGTGCACCTATAGGTACAGTATTTTTAATGGTTAGACGGATGCAAGGTGTCTAACAGCTTACCAGTGGAATTTGAGAAAATTTTTACAAAACATCAAATCTGGGGAAAGGGATTTGCAAAACTTTAATATTGTTGGAGATTGTAGATGTAGTTTGGTGATTTATATTCAAATTTAATGATAGGAAAGGTTGTTTATTAATTAGTAATTTCAAATTTTAATTTTCAGGAAGGCACTGTAGTTTATTAATTGGCGGTTTCAAAATTTAAAAATAATGAAAGTAGTTTATTAATAGGGAATATACTAAAGAATATAAATTTATCATGTTCAGTTATTACTTCAGTAATTCATTTAAACCATTTTTTCGTAATTGGTAATGAAATAATGGTACACTGTGATAATTATAATAAACATGATATATGAAAGTGCAATAAAACTCCCAGATTTGTGTACTAATTTGGAACCATTGAGTGAAATTCCATTTTTGCAAGTTGCTAGATACTCTGTACATATCATCCCATGCACAAATGCTTGCTTAGCATGATGGTTGCTAGTTACCATTCATTCAAACCTTTGAATAATATTTATGATGAGTCACTTATTAATAATATGTTATGGCATGATGGAATTGTGGAGATGAAAATTGCATATATAAGCTGCTACTGCATTTTATTGACAATTACAATCATATTTAAAAGAATGGAGGTTCAGTTTGTATCTTTCACATGAAACACTTTTATGTTTAATAAAGATATTAAGCTGCAAGGTAATTTTATAATTATGTAATTTATAAATTTCAACAGTGTAAATCATGTAAGACTTACATATATGTTTAACGTTTAATTAGTTTAATGGTTATATAAATTAAAACTACTATGTTAACTTTTGATGCTAAAAATCATAAGAAGTTATCATTAACCAGAAATAGTGATATTATTTAAGCAAACTGAAGTTCGTACATTCCAAAGGTTGAAGTGTCAGTAATATAACCAGTTTCTAATAGCTTTACTTACTCATGTAAACAATACTAAAGTAACATATACGTAAATCACATTTTTTTCTTGGGTATTGGTTTTATAACAATCGTTTTCTCAAGTAGTTTTTATTTAATGAATCTTTTGAAAGAATTGTTGCAGTTTATATAAATTTTATTTGATTTGTGTGTACTAAATTTTTGATGTGTAGTTAGTTTTGTTGTATTTTAGAGTAGGTCTAATTTCATTGTGCTTGTGAGTAGTTAGAAGTAATAATATTTATAACTTTAGTAGTTTTGTGTGGTGGGTTAGTGAAGGTGAAGGTTATTATCTTGTGAAAGATATTAGCTTTGGTTAGTTTTGTGTAAGAATATGTTTATGTGTTGTAAACAGTAGTTAGAAGTGAAACATATTTCATACCCTTAACCAAAAACAAATTTAAAACACTATTTTTCTCTACAGTTGATTGGGTAACTCTTAATTTCATGACAACTTTTCTGTAGTTTACCTTTTGTGTTGTTAATTTATTATACCTTTTTATTATTGTTTAAGTATTTTAGTTATTTACAAACTTTATTTACTAGAGTTTGTTAGTAGGAAATCTATTTACAGACTGGAAAGTTGTAAGGTACGTCCATGGGCTTCAGGTAAACAATATTACTTTGGTGATCAGAAATAATGATTGTTGAGATTACATTTCTTTCATAGAAAAAGTGTAATGTGGTATAAGGCTGATTTTTTTATCATTCTTTATTTGCTTTCTGTTTTTTCAATTTCAGCTTCTATTTTCCATTCCTAAATTTATACACGTCTTGTTGTTGTTCCAAATAGAGTATTATAAGAATTCAAAGATAAAAAACTAATTAAGAAGACAATTAGTACTGTCAAAAACACTCTAACATCATAATACTGCATAGTGGTAATATGCTTCCATGATTTATACATCCAAGCATAACACAGAATATAAAGATAGATTCTATATTATCGTTACTCCACCAACAGGGAAGAAAATTTTACTTTAGTTGCTGTACGAGTGCTAACTATTAATTCAAGAAATCCACAAAATTATATTTATAATTGTCAAATTCTGTCAAATAAAGTGTGAATATAAAATTCAGTGCAGAAAAACAAAAACTCGCTATTTTTTATTTATAACTGTGAACAACAATATGATATTAGATATGTTTTATTTTATATTTTTATGTTACTTCACCATTTTATTTGATTATTTCTGAAAAAATTTTCAGCTGTTACTTCTGGTCACCCCTGTTTTCGTAATATCACAAGTGAAGTTATTTTTCTGTTTTACATTTACTTTTTTCTTTTTTTTTTGTTTTTCCTTTTTACTAGTTTTGAAAATGTTATAGCCTATTTGATGTTGGATGTATCTCTTCTCTGTTTAGATTAGTATGCAAATTGATGTAAAGCACTTTCTGCAGATAAAGAAGATGGATGTCAGACCGACATTAAAAAATTACTTTTTTAACATTGAAAACATTACATTTTTTAAATTAGGATTTCAATTTGTTTCATTTGAATTTATTATCACAAATTTCATTAAGCAAGTTTTTCAAAATTTGTGTAAGACATTAATTTGTAGGCACCAAGTAATTTTGAAGTAAAATTGGCTAATTTTCATTTTACATTTTAGAGCCTACCTAATAAAAATACAGTAGTTGTTCATCATACAAAATAGCAAACTGTTTTTAGTGACTCATCATATTTGAATCAATGTATAGAATTTTAATTGAAAGACTGAAACATATTTTAATTCCTTTTCTTTTCCTCTCCTTGTAGAACAACTTCGTCGTAAAGATCGTTTAATTCGAGAGACATTAGAAGAGAAACAGCGAATTGTTGCAGATATTCTTAATGTGCCACATGAACAATATGAACATATAGCTGAAATGGCTGGAGAACCAGAGACTGATAAAGAGGCAAAAGACCTTGTCTTAGCTGCTATGTTACAAGGTAACAGAAAAGGATTCATCTTTTTATAGTCTCTGATTTAGTTACCGTATATACAGGGTGGGCCAAAAAAATGGCACCACTTTTGCAAATGGAATAAATATTTGCTGAAATATTCTTCTTCTCTTTCTGAAAATATGTGGTTTTATGACAATCAGGGCCATATAACAGCCTGGCTACGGCCTTATAACTAAAAAGTATGTCAAATACAAGTTGCTAATGACAATATATTTCAAAAATTTATTTTTCTATAAAGCTAAAAATTAACTGAAAACAATATTTTATGAATATTTATGATGTAGCAATTTTTTTGGTTTATAATAGCAGCCTGTAATTCGCTGTATAATAGCAGCCTGTAATTCGCATTTTTTCATGGTTTCCAAAATATAATCCACCTAAAAGGGAGACGTGGCGTCATAAATAGAGATTGTTCACTGGCTGTTATTTATGTTAAGCCTATAAGAAAATCTGTTAAGCCTATTAAGAAAATCTGAGACATATAGTGAATTGTTGCTAATAAAGAACAAAGTAAGATATTATTCAAAAAATATTTTTTTCAGTCACGTTGTTGCTGTTTTACCTAAAAATTCAACATTTTTAGTGTTATGCTATTGCTGGCAACTTTTGTTTGGGATACTTTTTAGTTATCAAGCCATAGCCATAGCGGCCATAATACTGCTCAGATTATTGTAAAACCCATACATTTTCAGAAAGACAAAAAGATTCTTTTCCCATTGTGTTTTAAATTCACTTTCTAATATTTCAAAAAAAAATCCATTTGCAAAAGTGCCATTTTTTTCCCCACCCTGTATATTAAATTGGCTGTTAGAAACATTATAGAATGTGAGTAGTGTTAATAATCAATAAATTGGTTATGTGAGAACTTGTATATTATCACCTTAGAGTAAAATATTTATGAACTCTCCCCTCATTTATATCAGTTAAATGCATTAATTTGTAATAAGATATAAAATACTGGATCTAATTAACCCATGTTTCATTTAAATGTTTTGATAGTTTTTGTCCCTGGGAAATGTCAATTTTAGTTAAGAACTATGAAACATATTTTATCTTATTGTATTCCAACCTAATAATTTTCTTTGTCACTTTTCGAGAAAATAATCCAGTCGATTATTTAAAAAATATATATTTAAACTTGTTTGAGAAATACTATGATGTTAATATAAAGTAGTATGTAAATAAATACTAGTGATAATTTGTTTTATAATGCAAATACTTATAGAATTTAATTTTTGTATATTTCAGTTAAGCGGTTAGACCTGTTATTAAATTCCAATTTTGATGCAAGTGAAGAAGAAGTATTAGGTGTTGAAACATCATCAACATCAACACAATCATCATCAACACAAAGAAGTAGATTACCTATTCAAACAGGAAGTTCACTCATATCCATATCAGCAGCTCTCAATATACAACTAACACAACTATTGGTAAGGAAATATTCAAATTAACAATTAGTATTATTTTTATGTCGGAGAGTTTGAGTGATGTTTCAGTTAAAATGAGATTCAGCTAGTTTACTTACGGAAAACTTATTTTTAAAGAACACACTTTAAAATATTTACATTCAAATATACTCTGCACTATAGTCTGTTTTCCTTAAATTATAATCCACTTTTGACCTTGGTGGTCACAGTGTTTTGCTAGTATTTTGCATATTTCTGGAATTTTGGTCATAAGTTAATTGAAACATCGGATTAATATTGAAGCTGTACAAAAATGTAATTGATTCATTGAGATATAATAGCACTCACTGATCATTGAGCAGAAAACTCCTCGATAACAATTTGTACCATATTATGAAGTGTTTCTTGTACATATCTAAAAAAATTGTCTGTTTATTAATTTCAGAACATAATGAAACATCGAGATGAAGAACGTGATCATTTACGACATAAATTAGAAAAGTGTGAGGAGCAAGTTCATGTACTAGAAGATTTTAAAAGACTTCAATTAGAAGAAAGTCAAAGTACAACATCATCATTTATTTCTACTTCAACGCAAACGCAACAAACTCAACAAGAAACAGGTAATTTATACCAACATTTTAACATATTACCATGTTATGCATGGGAGATATTTTGTTATTTTCATTTGCTGCTTAAGAGACAAAGCAAAGAGCAGATGGGAAAATATACTATCAATCTGTTTTAACTTTCAAGCTGATTTAGAAGTGGGCAATCATTTGTTAAATTTCAGTTTATCATTTTCAATTTATTTCTAATATTGCATAATAATTTACTACAGGTTGTAAATATTGAAGTGCACTAATTGTATGGGATTTTCTAGTTGGATCTGATTTATGAAAATATTTCCAAATGAGCAATTCTATTACTTAAATTTGTAAAATAATGTTTTCATCTTTTTTATATCTATTATTATTTACCGTACTTCAATCTATTCTTTTTTAAATATTCTATTATCATAATGTTTGCTTGTTTTATCGTTGACAGAAATTCTTTTCAACAGTGAAAAAAATTTACTTGAAAATACGAAAATTAAAATGGATTTTACAAAATAATCATTCCAAAATGAAAAAAAAATTCTGTTACTGCAGAGTATGTTAAATTTCTATGTGTAATATATGAAGTTGATGTAGAGTAGGTACAACATGAAAATTAACTTGAAAAGCTTGAAAGTGAAGATATGTAGATGAAATTGGTTTTCTTTCAAATAAAAAGTATCTATCAAACAAAATTATTCTTCCTAAACACCTAAAACAATATAACTTTTTCCTATCTGTGTGTGAAAGAGTTGTTTATTTTTGATGTGTGCTATGCAATGTTTTTTATTTTTGCCTTTCTTTGTGTGTGTTTTAAACATAGGTGATGAGTGTAATACTACTGCTGAAGTAGAAAGTTCAACAGCAACAACAACAAATGATGAAATAACAACTACTACACAACAAGAAGGTCAACAAGTAAGTTTCAACGCACTAGCACTTTACCTGCCTCGCAAACATGAGAACCATTTGTACTTAACAAAATTGACGATTTTGACAGGAGAAAGTGTTCTTTCCAATAGTAAACAACAGTGATCCTTTTGTCCACCCTTTTATCAGGGGATTACAACTGTCAAAATGTGCTAAATACAAATGGGTCTTAAGTTCGCTAGGCATGAATAACAACAAGTACTTGCGCTTTTTTTTCACTCACTTTACTAATATTCTCTTACACTTTTATGGAAACAAACTTTTCTTCTTAGGCTCTGTTCAATTTTACTTGAAATCCAAATCTGTCAATGAGCAAGTCATTACTTTTCTAAAATTTCATAAATTTCTCAAGACTAGCATTCATATTAATATTGCTGTTTTATATTATCAATTTAGCTTGTAGTGTGAAGAATTTAATAAAGACATACATTTAAGACAAAAGTAATTGAAGAGAAATGGTAATCAGAATATTTGTTTGCTCCTGTTACATAATGCAAAAAAGAATCCTTGTTTTTGTTTTTTACATCTTTCTTCTTAAAAATAAATCTCTACATTTTGTAAAACAAAACTAAACTAATTACTCTTGGATGATACTTACACTTCTTTAATGAGAAATAAGAACATTTCACTTGTAGAACTACAAACTGTATATCAGTATACAGTATATGGTGGTGATTTTCAAGAGAAGAAAAATCTAAAATGATTTATTTGTTAATGTTTTCTTTGTTTTATTTTAGGAGCCTGTTCCTAATCCTGCTGGCGGGATTAATCCAATGGAATCCAGTTTAATTTTACAAGAGGAAGAAAAGCCTAAAAGTGAATCTTTGGCTTAAAAACTCCCTTTGAAGGCATTCCTTCGCTACACAAAACAATGGCATTTTAGAAGCGCTTCAATTTTTTTTTCTTTTCTTTAATTAATTTCTTTTGTCTTACCTTTCCAAATGAATAGAAGACATAAAAATTGTTATCTCTTGGCAAAGATTATTTTTGCTCTAGTGCCTAATAGAACCCTATGGTCTTCTATTAGTACAAGTTATTCTTTATTTATGTTGATTAATTGAGTTTTGAGGTGACTTTTAATGGAGTAATTGTTATATGAATGATAAAGTGTACCTTGTTTTGTCCAAGTAAAGAGAAAATATTGCTGTAGTTATTATTTTTTGTAAGGAAAAAAAAAAGTTTTGAAGAACTTGTACATTCATTCCATAACTGCTTTACTATTATTACAAATCATTTCTAGTAATTGTTGAGATATATTTGCACTGCAGCAATGTCTGTGCTTCAGTGAGAGTCAAATATCTAAAATGTATATAAATTATTATTATTATTATATTGTAAATAAGTTTTGTTCATTCAGATTTGAGTTTCACTATACAGTTTTACAAAAACCAAAAGTATACCAAGAAATGAAGTTTGACATTGCTGGAGTGCTTATCCAATTTTTTTTTTTGGTCTTGCCTATTGAATGTGTAAATATGTTTTTGTCAGTTAGGAATGGTTTCTGACCACAAAAAAAGCACAATTTGTAAAGTGTTAGGGTAGCTTTATGTATCATAGCACTACAGCCTAATTTAAGGATGAAAACATTTTTTGACTGCTTTTGAAGTGAGAATCATTTTTGAATGACTTTAAATGATTAGAATGACAAGGAAACCTTCCCCTGTGAATGTATACACTTTACATTCTTTAGAGAAATGTAAATAAAAAGATAAAAAAATATATTACAATATAGTATATATCTATATATGAAATGTGTTTTATTCTTTACCCAATACACAATCAGATAAAGTTTCAATTGATATAACAGAACATCTAAGAACTTGAGAATGGAATTTACGAATATCAAATTTATCTCCTTCAATTTCTTCTACTCTTCTACGGATTTTCTGGATTTGAAGTTGACCAACTTTATAAGCACATGCTTGACCTGGCCAAGTGATGTAACGATCAACTTCATTCTGGAAGAAAAATGTGAATAAATTTTAGTACAATACTTCATCTTGGAACCATTTATAAAAAATATTTTATTATTCTACCCATTCTTCAAATACATAAGTTAAAATTTGATGTAGCTTAAGAAAAGCTATCATTAATTTATATGAAATTTAACACTATATGGAAGAAGAATTACTACATAATTCGTCTATTGCACGAAAAGCGATCCTGGTGGTTGAACTAATCCAAAATGGCGTTGCATGGGGTAC
>JAQIWE010001331.1:0-16280 GCA_034698565.1 Campodea plusiochaeta
AAAAAATGACTATTTTGGTAATCCCGAAATCCCGGGATTGATGGCCGTCAATCCCGGGATCCCGAAATCGGTATTTTCTCCGGGATCCCGGGATTGCAAACCCTAGCTACAAGACAGTGACATAGGTCGAGACTGTCGAGGCATAATACCTTCTGCAGTAGAGATTCTAGAGAATGAGTCTGAGCACTCATGAACGAGTTTCTAATAGCTGCTCGAATATTTTCACTATTATTTTACTTGGAATAAGAATCCATATTTAAACATTTTCGGCGGACAGATACCCAGATGAGTTCAACTGTCGAACATAATTACATAACCGTCGTTTAGTATACATGGGACGATCGAGCTCTCTCTTTATAAACGGTAGTAGACTAAAAGCACAGGTAATTTGTTTATTGTATCACGCCCCATGGAAAAAAAAATCGTTCTATTCATGTTTTCTGGTATTATGATTAAAATCTATAAGTCAAACAAAATATTTGCCAATATTTCAGCAAAGATCCTACTTTTATCAAGACCATGGGCGGAAAATGTTCCATTCGTTCCCGATGGTAATCCTCGAATTTTCGATTTTTTTACGATTTTAATGGAAGAAATTGCTAATGCACGGCGATATTTGTTTTGTTAACCGAAATGTTAAGGTAACAAACGATGTATTTTTTGCGTTTTCTTCCAATAGCCTATTTACAGCAAAAAAATTGCAGAAATTATATTAGACTACAGCAATATTATACATTTTCTACAGGAACACAATTCGTTCTAATTTGGCAACGTCAGCGGCCTCAGCGCTGCCGCTATCAAAGCTGCTGTGATTGGACCACATCAGCGCTACGGAAGACATTTTTATTGTGCCACGTCATAGCGGCATCATACTACTGACGTCATTTCTTGTCTCAGATCACTTCAGAAACGCATACATCACTAAATAGATTTCAATATTTGGTATTTCGCTACATAACGTAGTATTATTTCAAAATTTAAGCTTAGGAACCAAATAATAGTCTAATAATTATAATAAAGTTTTTAGTAGATTATGAAAATAAAAGTTTGAACTGAAAACAAAGCAAAATGTACGAAATCGTTTCAGAACACTATATTGTTAACTAGAATGTTTTCTTCAGATTTTCCACTTACAGAAGAAAGTTATATTGACAACTCTCTCTGAATCCTTAGCGTGTGGATACCGACGATCTAACGATCATACAAAATGAATTCTTATGACCTAATGTAAGTATGCTATACCTTTTTACTCACCTTATAACTTCATTGCCGGGATGAAGATCCTTCTTTTGAAGGAAAACATTAGAATAAAACTTACCTTTGCCTGATTCCGATAATACCATAAAATTATAAAAAAAAAAGTTTTTTGAAACGCTGTTTTTATCTGCACGCAGAGTGTACGGTAAAGTTATCAGGGAGAACACGTCGAGTTTGCTGACGTGGCTTTACCGTGAACGATTACGTGTTCTTATCGGGTTTGGTGACGTGCCTTTAACGTAACCGATTGCATGTCCTTATCTGGATTGCTGACATGGCCTTACCGGGAACAATTACGTCTTTATCTGGTTTGCTGACGTGGCTTTAATGTGAACGATTGCATGTCATCAGGTTTGCTGACGTGGCTTTACCGGGAACGATTACGTGTCTTTATATTGGGAATGACGATGTGGCATTATGAATGAGGACGTGAATACTGCGATGTTATTACATATTTACTTTGAATTTTCTTTAATCTAATTAAAAAAGGAAGCTATATCATATATGCATTCTAAAAGTAAATTATATATGTCAGTTAAAAACACACTTCCTGATGTTGTGCTTGAGAAAGAAGAGTATTTCAAGATTAAACGAGCTAAATTGATCATTCAACAAATCAGCGATCTTTCCTTCTTATTTTTTTTCTCGGATTTTTTTACGTTCATTTTTTTTAATTATATTACCAGATTACCGCACTTTTTCCACCCATGATCAAAACAGATATAACATTTATCTAAATTTTAATAATAAAAAAAAACTTTGCCCAAAACCTGTTAAAAGTAACATCTTAAAATTGACCAAAATCATATTACAGGCGTGTATCTAACAAATAAGCACTAACTTTACCTTTACATACTTTTCCTATAAATATAATTATATTGAAACTGAGTAATTTTGTTATTTAAAACGGTCAAACTGAAGTTACAGTTGCTAAAAATGTAAAAGTTTACTTATCATCTCACAGAAATGTATAGTATACAGAATTACACAAGTTCTGTAGTGAATTAGAATATGAATTTGGTCTTTTTAATATCAAATGATGTTATAGTGTTTACACTCACACTTTTAAGTTATTTTCTCCAAATATAATTTTTGCCTTATAAATATGGTAACTTCACTAATATCGTCGGTACAATGCTGAAACCACTAATGTGCAAAATCACAGTTTTGAGTAAAACGAGTTTAAAAGTTCAAAAATTCATGGCAAATCACACTTTTAACATTTTTTATTTACTCCAAAAGTACTTTTATGATTATTTCCTACTTTTTGAAAGTCATTATAAAGCACTTTCAGTGAGGCAGTGTTTAATGAGGAATTGCACATTCGTGATTTTGGCATTGGTATTTATCTGTGAATTGTTGCATTCGTGAAAAATTAATTATTAACAAATAACAATACTGGAGTATTACTTCTGTAATAGTTATTAATCATAAACTATTGGTGAAGTAATAATCCTATCTATTATTTATTAATGATTATCTGTCAATTTGTTAATGAAAAACACTTGTTAATCTAATACGTATACAATTTCACGAATGTGCAGAAACTTTTGAAAGTTACAAAGTTGAAACCACGAATGTGGCACTATCGCGAGTTTAGTATGGTAACTGAAGAAAAGATTGCACTCTCGTGATTATAAAGACTCCTCATACGGACAAATAACGAAACTTTTCTCTTTTGTGACTTTGGCATTGGATACTTCGTCAAAAATGCTGACTTCATATAACAAAAAACGAAAATGTCAAATTTAGCACAATCGTGGTTTTGGCATTGAACCGACGATATCAGAGATGTGATCGTACAAGAGATTATTGGTACAGAGTTCGAAGGGTTTCTAGGCTGAGTCTTGATCCAATACGAAATATCATCCCAAGACACCTGTTAACTTTTGAAATGCATTGGTCAACTTTTCGAAGTTGCTCTGCATAATGACTGTCACCTCAAAAACTGTCCTGATAGGCTCCACTAGGAATGTGTACTGTGGATTCATGAATTTCGGTATCGATTTAAGTGAAGAATGATTCATAGGTGAAGACACTTCCCCACATTAAGTTGAAGCTGCCAGACACATCACCACTTGTAAAATTTATTGAGATCACTTTGAAAACTACAGAGATCTTCTTGAGATGTTACAGTACTGTAATGCTTGCACTCGTCTACATAACCCAAGTTATTGACAAATGACAGTTGAGAGTAGATGTCGTTCGTATAGATGACATACAGTAACGGACCGAGGGCCAGAACTGAATCCTGAGGACCCCGGAGGTTACAGCCACAAGGGAAGAAAGTGAACTGTTGATTCTCAACAATTGTTTTCGGCCGTTTAGGAAGGACTTCAGCATCTGCAGAGTTTGACCAGTTCGATTTTTAAAATTTGACCGAAATTCGACGAATATTGAATCGATCGAAATTTCAGAAATGTCGAGTCGATAAGTTCAATAACGGCTACAGATAGGTATAGGGAAGTATGTGGACAAAGTTCTCAGAAAAATAATTCAAGTTCATATTTTTATTCTCGAGTCGATTGATCGAACACTGCCCAATATCGAGTCGATAAATCTGATAACGGCACGAAATATGCATACTGAACTATATATTTATTTGAAGGGCGATTTTATCCTGATCCCAAAAATGGTTTGATTTTTAAAATATCACCGAAATTCGAAGAATATTAAACCGGTCAATATTTCACGAATTTCGAGTCGATATAGCCAATAACGGCCATATCTGTAGGTACATGAAAATATATAGTAAAAGTTCTCAGTAATATACTATCATGTCACATATTAATTTTCGAGTCGATCGATCGAGCTTTGACGAATATCAAATCGATAATATTACGATAACTGTTAGAGAAGGGTATAGCAAACTATAAAACTATAATTTGAAAGACAATTTATTCTGAATCTAAATTATATGGTGACATATTTAATTAACACTAACAGCGTTTAATTCTACTTGCTTTATCTGATTATAATATTTCTAGTTCTTTATTTTATATAAAAGTCAACACCACAAAAACTATTTGCAAATTATATTTGCTATTTACTTACATTTTATGTTGCTCGGCACATAAAACCACTGTAGGTAATGAGTTATTAAAAAAATGAAATTATGTTATCAATATCATTCTTTAATGTGCATACCAACAGACGGAGTACTGCCTTATAAAGCCGAATTATGGAATGTAAGTTATGTTCCCTATTACATGTATAAAACTATTTAATATGAACTCAAAACATATATTTATTAATTTTTTCAATTAAACGACCATTAAATTAAATTAAATTGAAGTATTAAATATAAATATTATTATTAGGTTTTTCGAAAGTCAGTAGTAATGCAATAGTGGTGATCTCTGTATACTGTAAATGTTTTATAATGTAAAAAAAAAATTCAATCTCAATTATTTTACTGAATAATTTCCTTAATTTTGATGAAATATTTTTAATGGTTCATATTAAATATTTAAAAATAAAGACAACGTGATCATGAAAATAGAAGCAGGTCTCACCCCAAATTCTAGTCTTAAGGAGGCATTTGATATGAAGTTATTGCGTCTTGCAAATTTACGAATAAATCTCATTAATATACAAAATAATGAGTCCAAAAGAGAAGGTCCCCAAATTAAAATACCATAAGACAGTAGGGGATAAATTCACGAGATAAACAATTTAAATGCAATGCTCATATTTTATTGTAAACATGGATGCAAGTAAGTTCCTAAAATTTGAAACAGAAAATACATTCTCTCATATAAAAATTGTAAAAATCTATATCATGATTTTCATCTTGGATATGTGAATGTATCATTTGGGTGTAATCCACATGGAGCAGCATTCATCTGACCTCTTACTTGAATCCACTTGTTTACAACTGAAAGAAAAATAGCATTTATAAAATGTAATTTCCTTAAAATATAAAATCGAACATTACTTTGCTCAAACTGAAATTCTTATTTGACGTATGAACTCTAAAGCAAATTAAAGGAACTACAACAGCAACAAAAAAATTGTGTTTGAAAAATTCTGATAATACCATAATTCAGATATTTCTATGATTTTGGAATAAAAATTAAAGTAGTATTAGAAAATTCTGTTAATGAATTATGGTTATAGACTTAAAAAATATTGATCATAATAAATGAAGAAATTTATTTTGTGATTCAGACTTACGGTGGTGACTTGTGTAATAACAAACGACTTTCTATTATTTCAAAAGTGAACCAAATAACGTATATTTGAAAGTTAAAGTGGCTTAAATAACGTTAATATTTGAACGTTAATTTCCTTTTGATGTTATATAAAGCATCTTTCAAGCTGTATAGTTACTAAACCATCCTAACGGTTTAGTACAAGTATTTTAAATTTCTAAAGTTTAAGACCATATTTAAACAGGATTTCACGACTCAATTCTTTAAGTCACGATGGAGGATTAGCCGTATCTACCCAGGAAATAAGTTAATGAACCGTTTAACCGTTATACAGTAATTTCTTTACTGAACAAATATTATGACTTTTGAAGGCATTTAAATGAGTCATTCCTCTAAAAATATGTATAAAAATTACACTCACTAAATTTCGATCCATAAAGTACCGGACATCCTCCATGCCAAGTTCTATCATCTCCTTCTGAATTTCTATTGACATTCCACCAAAATACAGCCTTTCCTTTACGAGGGGTTACATAAGTTCCAAGACGAGGGAATGCTGTACCACCACCAGCTTCGACATCACTTAACTGAAAGATGATGAATTAAGGATCATTACAAATTATTTGAGGTTGTAATGCCAATTGAATTATATAATGTATTCACAAACATTATTTCCACCGGCATATCCTTTAAATTTATAAAATCCTGAGTTAAGACGACAACTGTCAAAACACAGTGTGTTTACATGCACTTACAATTACCTAACAATGATTCTTTGAAATGAGGGATTAAGATTACAATTGGAAAATCACCCGTCTCAAGGATAAACCCACCGCTTTGTTTTGTCGGTGGAAATAATGTTTGTGAACTGACTTTATAACCGTGAAATGCAATGTAGTGGACTTTCATTTTCCTTCTTTTTACTAAGATTATGTCATACAGTAAGGAAGTCAGAAAGATGTTTGATTTATGAGAAACTCATTCATCATAGATCTATTATTATTTCTCTGCAGCGATATCTTGTTTGCTGAGGTTTTTAATTAGATAATGTTTTTGTTGATGCAAGAACAAAATTCAGAAGGTTTTTAACGAAACTACAAGTAAATGTATTGATGAACTAGTTTCGCATTATATTTTGTTTCAGGAATTACAGAAGTTGAGTTTTTTGTCAGTATAATTATATCGAATAAATGCATATCATTAATTTTGGCTTTAATATGTCTTTAATTCCAATCCAACAATTGCATTTTGAATGCGTCTATGTGGTGAAACTGCTTCTGAGAATTTTAAAACTTGAAGAAAAGAAAGTAGCTTTTTATGTGGTTGTATACAAAGATAGTTATGAAGGAGGGAAAACTGACCAACTTGCACAGAATTTATAGAAGAATGGAATTTAACAGAAGAAAATTGTCCCTATATTAACCATAGTAATTTTCTGACTATTCTGTAAAGAAAAGTAAAAAAGTGAATCTTCACAATCCATTTTAACTTACATAGATCATAAAAGTTGCTATTCTGTTTCCATATCCAGTATCCCATCCGATCATATGACCATCGATATAAGTATGGAAGTAATCAGGATGAACAAAGTAAACACCTCCAATACCATAATTCAATACCTGGAGATGAATTTATGCATATTTATTGTTGTTATAAATAATAAATAAATATTCTTTATTTACTGATTAAGAATAGGGCTCATATAGTTCAATAATGATCATTACACAAACATGGAACAAAGACTTTTGAAATAGTTTTTTTTTTATCTTGCTGCTACCTCAAAAATGTTGATTTGATCCTTTAAGATACTTATTCCTGAAAAAAAGGTTCCTTCTCAGAATTTGTAGCAAAAATAAAAATTCGCGATGGCAACGCCTCGGGAAGAGTATTTGAAACTTCTCTTTTCTTGCTGAACATTTTTATAACCAATAAGCTCCTGTGTCGAGATAAGTAAATAAAGAAATGTCCTGCTGAATGTAGTGCCTCAAATCTACTATAACAGGCCGATGTCATCACAAATAGTTTCCTTTCAACACATTTTTTTTCTCTCAAAAATTATTATATTTGAAATTACCTGAAACCTTTCTGAGTTTACAAAATCCCAACGATTGCTGCCAATTCCCGTCACACCATTCTGAAGAACCAGTAAAACAACTCGAGAAATTCTGTCGGATAATTCATCTGCTAAGGGGAAATTCTTTTCATCTATCCAGGCACTAAAATATACATGTATAAGTCATCTTGTTTTAATAGTAATTCGAGCATTTATTGTACATATAACCAAAAATCAAAATAGCATTTTCTGAACTTACGTTTGGCTTGTTCTGAATTGCGATGCCTTTTCTCCGAAAGGGTCGTTTACCTTTCCTGGTCCAGATCTAAAAAACTGGAAATTTATTTAAAAGTAATATGGTGAGAGATGCAAGCAATCTTGTAACTTTTAACTATATAGATAATATCTGATAATTAGATTTTATGTGGAAAGAAAGAATGATAAAAAAATACTAACTTAAAAAGTTAAATTTATGATGAGACGTTTCCTTTATTATTACTCCATTGCAATCATTGGTGTAGAGACGATGGAGGAAGGTAATACGACTCCGATTAATATAAAACCATATATTTCCAAAACGAGATAGTTTTTATTTCAAAATTCCATCTTTAATATTTCAGAAAATATTGCACTTCATAAAGTACTATCGATTTTTTTGGCCCACCATGTATATATGACCGTTCCTATGAACATTTGATTTTTTTAGAGAAACTTTCTTCAGTACATTTTGATTGTTTCTATTCAAATCATTTTAAATATTAGTCTTTTATTTTTGTATTGTTTGACGCATTCAGTTCTGAAATCTAAAACTTTGGATTTACTCAAATAAAAAAAAACTGTTCTTTATAATAACTCACCTGCCCTGTGGCGAGTGATTTGTTGAGGAATTCATCAGCTTCCTTCCCTGTTATAAAATCATGAAATTCAATAAGTGTTGGATCACGTGATTTCTCTTCTACTTTTAATGGACCAATCAGGAAAGAGGGTGACGGAGAATGATAATAACAACGAAGATGTTTGGCTACTGAAGGTTTCTGAAAGTAAAATTAAAGAAAAAATCTAAAATTTCACACACGCTTTATGTACCAAAACTAATATGATCAATCTCTTAGATAGTGACAAAACTAAAAGAAAAAAAATATACCTGTACATAATAGGAATTTCTTTTCTTTACGTTTCTTACATATTTGGGGAAAATACTGTTCAATATAACAATTAATTTGCTCCATATTTGGGGAAAATATTGTTCAAATGATTAAGTACCAATTAAATTATTCCTTAACTGGTAACATGCTCGATTAATGTTCGATGAAACTACTTATTACTTATGACATAGAAATTCAGGTATATAATATTAAAGAATGTGATATTATTTACCGAGAACCAATCAGAATTTTTGATCATTGTCTTATCCTAATTAACTTACCATTATCTGTTCTCCTGCACAGAGATGATGAAACCTATAATTGTCTTCCTCTTCATCATCGTACTGCTTCACCCATTCGAACGGTCGTTTTAATCTCAGGTAGGAAGTTGAATCAGAAATTGGTAACTTTGCTGGCAATGAATCAGCTTTCTCTGATTTTTTGTTTTCCATCTAAAATCGATTTCGAAAATCAAAAAATTGTTTTGATTTCATTTTTTGAATAAAAAATAGTTATTCGCAGTCTTATGCAGCCGATTGAAATGTGTCAGTTCGCTCTGAGACACCCTGTATGTATACAGTATACCCTATACAAAATCTTAAGGACCTATTCCACTTTAGGAAATTGACGATTTTGACAGGAGGAAGTTTTGTTTACAATGGTAAACAGCGGTGACTCTATTGTCCACTCTTTGTTAGGGAGCTTAAACTGTCAAACTATGCTAACGAGAATAGGTCCTTAAGATTTTGTATAGGGTATACTGTATACATACTGTATAATGAGGTTTTGGGTCATTGATTCACATTTGACAGCAAACATGAATCACAACTAGAAACGACGAACTTACGTTAGAACAAATAATTTTTGTAAACTTATTTTTTGTATTAAATAAATATATTTGGTGTGATGTCAACTACCGATTTTCTTACTGAATTAAACAGAAAACTGCTTTTGCTTTTTAAATCGTGAAAATTCTTATTTTCATTGTAAAGGTAATTACATAAGTTGTAAATAATAGTAATATTTTTGTTATAAAAATAGCGTTGTTTTTCTTACCTCGAAATCCCTACCATTCTCAGGCGAAAAAAGAGATATGAAACAATTTCAGTAATATAATGGCTTATTTACTATTTCTTGCTTACCAGTGAATCTGAAATGATGCCGCCTTCTTTCATTTGTGCTGCTACTCGGTACCATTCATGAATTACATGAGAGGGATAGTTACTAAGTGTTGAAAATGCTTGTTTCATAATAATCTTTAAATCCATCAGTGTTAATTTGCTGTTGCTGTGAAATTCTCCAGAAGGAAAAAAAAATATTACACTTATAGTAAGGCTCTTCTACTTGAATATTAATTTCGGGATGCTTAAATAAAGAAGAACATTATTTTAACTTAGTTGGCTAACATACTACACTTAACACGATATTAAAAAATAATATTGATGTGTCCCTTATAATAAGCGTATTCAGTTGTGTAGAGCTGTTATCTAGAACTAGATGAGTCTAGGCTCTAGGGTAAATTAAAATGTAGTGTAATAAAGGGTAAATTAAAGAAATATTATGTAATATAAAGTAAAAACTCTCTTTTTATCATTGAAAATGAAATATATCATTTTCCTCTAATGTAATATCTTTAAACCCTTTGTTCCTCTGAGTTCTGAAGAGATCCGACATGGGGTTCGATTAGTTTTATTATTTGCTACAGTGAAGCAACGTACATGTATGTACATTTTGTAAAGTATTTCAAGTTTGAGAGATAAACAGAGTTAACTTTATTTCAATTGTTTTATTCCTAAATTTACGAGAATTCCCAAAATCTTGGTATTTTAATCTTGCATACAGCGTTTATCAATTTAATTATTGATTCATCTCGAGTCCATATGAGAATGGACCTAATTGAGGGTATATTTGAAGAGAAAATAAAGGTTGTTGAAATTATAAACTCAGTCACATTCCTATTTAAATCCCACGACCTATTTCGTGCTCTACCGAATTTTGTTTTATAGATTATTTTAATCTTTTTAATAAGGGCATCCCAAATTGGCATTCAATCGTTATTTGAGCTAGCCGATTATTTTGATTGCTAATTTGGGCTTTATTACAAGCTTTCCTTACCTTTATTTAATAATGGTGATTTGATTTTCCCATTGACTAAATTCTGAATTGAAAGTTGGAATAGGTGTTGAAGTCTCATAATTCCTGTAGCTGCACCATCTAAATCACTAGTAGTCGGGATATATCCTGTTTCTTTATAATTTCTAACCCTTACATAATAATCTGTAAAATAATAGTGTGAATGAAAAAATTATAATTATAAACCAGAATGAGAAAAATATTACAAAATAAGGTTAATCTAGTACCGTATGCAATATATTATTACATTTTTGAATGGCAAACAACGATATAAAAAATTTAGCATTCCCATCAACTTTTTATTGGATTGTGCTGAGCGACAGTCATGTAGTCGTCAGTCTACCTTTTTTAGAACTTCTGGAAACCAAGTAAAGCTTCTATCCCTGTTGAAAGAGGTCTCAAGTTTTACTCCCATATCATCATACTTTCTTTCAACCTCACAAATATTAGTGACGTAATTTCAAATTAGGGGTCCGCAGACAAGAGTTGCTGATTATACCTAATAATATTTATATTTTAACATTAGTTTTTTTCATGTTTAAGATACTTCTTGGGTCTGACCACAATAAGAAATAAATGACAAGAAATGAATACGTCACTTAATCTCCATACGAGCATATTAGTTTTTGTCATTTTTATAATAATTATATTTTTAATTTTTTATTGTTATTACTACAATTATTCTAACCTTCTGAAAATTTTGATACTTTTCTAAAAGTGTTCTCCAATTCACTAAAGTCGATAACATGTCTTCTAAGTAAAGTAAATGCATTAACAGGATGATACACTGATGTTGCTGAAGAATTGTGAAGAGATAAGGATGCTTTATGCTGTGAAATATACCTGAAAATAATAATTTGTGTATTAACGTCATCTCGTTTCGTATAATTATATACAGTTACAGTTTTATTTAAAGTGGAGAGAAGCAATACTGCTAATTAAACTCACTTAAAAGCAACTGATAAAGATTTCATAAACTGCTAAATAATTAAAGATTGATATAATATTGCCAACAGCGTTGCCAAATTTCAATATTGAAAAAATATGTACGTATCAGTATTATTAATCAAAATATCAAGTTTAGCTCACACAATTATAATTACATGCGAATTATTCATTTCAGTTGTCAGTAATTAAAAAATAACTTTTAAAGTTTCAAGTTCCGAAATTCTTTCTTCATCATAATAGGGTCTCAACGATTTCTTGAGAGAAAATGAAACGTATTGCACAAGTTTATTTTTTTTAAATAGAAAAATAAATATGTAAAAGCCTAAATATTGGACCTACCGCCTCATTAATCACAGTCATAGTAATTATTATTACTCAATTTGCACTTCTTAATTGTTTTAATAGTTTAAAATAAAATACCGGTCTTGTAAACCTGAGATATAATTTTTTATTCTTCTCAATAAATAGGCTTCTTAATTGTATTTAAAGTCTTGATTAAAGCCAAGGGTCTTGACTAAAATAGTGATAACATTCAGTATTTTCACTGTTGATTTGAAACGTATAAAAGAAAATGATATTGTATTTTGTGCAACATAGACGTTGCTGCCCAGTTAGTTAAAACCTTTCCCAGAGTTATTTTCTTGGACTTCCTCAGTGTTATTTTCTTGGACTTCCCCAGTGTTATTTTCTTAACAGGAAATTAGACTATCAGGAAATGAAAAAAAAATTGATTTTCTCTCCCCTGATGAGCAAATGACTCGCCCTTCTGACATTTATAAGTTTTCTTATTACTGATTCATTCTATAAACTATTATCTGCTGAATAATCAGATACAGAGGAAAAAGTCTATAGAGTAAACAAGGCTTCCACTAATAATTCATCTCCAAAATTATGGATTAAACCACTTCAATAAAACGCAATAGAATACTGGATTGACGTTTCGTTTGCTATATTATCATACAAACATTTTCAAAAAACCAACTGCAGGTTTTTTGAAAATGTTTGTATGATAATATAGGAAACGAAACGTCAATACAGTATTTTATTGTGTTTTGAAGTGGTCTAATCCATAATTTTGAAGAAGAATTATTATCAAGAAAAGCCACTGAATCTCCGAAAATCTATCAATCTAATTAGTTATTGATTTTAATAATGTTTTCATAAAACTATCTTCAGGCTAAATGAATTATTGTAAAATTCAGACCGCAATAGTTGAGATATTTTCAAACTATAAACAAAATGCTATGAATAACAATAAAAAACATTAACCGAAAGTTTTACATTTTATATTTAACATTATTTAACAATACAACCATTTTTATCTCCAGAATATCAGCTTTTTCCAAATCAAAAAAGTTACAAAAATGAAGTTTGAATCTTTTACGAACATTGAGTCAACTAACCTAAATATTTTAAAACCAATGAACCTACCTCCACAGGACTTCCCCCATTGGCGATACTAAAATGCATAAAGTCTGGATCCTGGAATTCTGGATTGATTACCCTAAGTGATGAATCAGTGACTGTAGAAACATCACCTGTTGCAAGTACTGAATCGTAGAGTGTGAGAGCATCGTTCATTTGACGCTCCTGTTCTTCAGTGTTGCTCATTTTTGCTTTGGCCTACGGGAAGAGAAGTGGATAGTTTTTTTTACTAGAGTTGTTTAGAAAGAATTAGAAAGTTTTTAAACATTTGTATTAGGGCTGTCTGCGGATGACCGTATATACGGATAATGAACACATATTTGGATATCCGTATTGAAATCCTGATATACTGCTATCCGAAGTTTCCGAAAATATTTGAATATTCCGCAATTTTAACAACTTTCGCAAGATTTTTGTCTGCTAAGATGTTCCGTGTGTGTAAATTATAAATCCTATAACTTCATGTGGTAAGGTAAGTCTTCAAAAGTTGATTTATTATGACTTCCGCTTAGCCGTGAAAATCTCTAAAAATCGTTAGAAACACCTGCTGAGCAACAACATTCTGATCACCATTTTGAGATTTTGCAGTCTCCCGATTCATTATTCAAAACGGAGAAGATTGCGACTATTTTTTTATTTTTTATTTTATACGTTCAAACAGATAACGAACGAATAAAACTATTGGATATCCGAATAAAAAAATAAACGGTAACGGACAGCCCTAATTTGTATGTATCTGAATTCAATTTAAGTCACAGATTTGATTAGAATAAATAAAGTACAACCACACAAAAATGCTGAGAACACTTCACATACTGGTATAATACAGAATGACTTTTTAAAAAATGATGTAGCCTAACTATTTACTTTGTTACTATATATCTTCTTCAAAAATTGAAATTTTCATCAAAGGAAACTGATTTTGATGACCCCTTTTGAGTTGAAAATTCAAATTATATGCAATATGCAATGAACTCTTAAAAATAACTAAATATTTGGAGAAGTGTTCACATGTTTACAGATTTTGAGATTTGATATACAGAAAGATCTAATACACAGTTACAACCTAACATCATGACTATTACACTTTTACAGCCTGAGAAAATAAATGTTTCATGGATGATTGCAACTTCATATTCTTTTACTTTTAAATAGTATTTCATTTACATTAATATTTATTTCATAACATAGAATGTTTGCACGAAATTAACAAATGCACAAACTTTTTGTTGTCATAAGAAAAAACTTCATATTCAAATAAACCAAAAGATATTTCAATAAAGATTAAACAGATAGCTGATTAAACAGATAGCAGCAGTTTGCTAAAATATTTACTCATTAAAAAGGTTCATAAAATTATTATTCACATGATGAAATTTTATTTTTGAAGTACTGATCCCAAATTTCCAACAAAAACAAATCAAACCCAAACCAAATCCCCTAAAAATCGCATTACTCACTTGACTAATCATCAACTGTGTATTTTGTGATTTGTTATTAAGTCTTTCAGTCTCTTTAGCAGCTTGACTAATCTGTTGTTCTAACTTCCGTTCTTCTTCTTGTAAATCATCTAATTCCTTCTGTTTACTCGATACTTCTTCTTCCTGTGCTTTAAGGGTCTTTTCTTGCTCTTCTGCTTGACGACGGAGGTTCTCGACCTATAGTGGGGGAGAGGGCAGGGTTAGCACGGATTCGGGATTTTGGAATTACGTTCAGTTTAATAAATAAGAACCTTATTAAAATATTTTTCGGAATCCAGAGGAACATTAGTAATATACCGTAACAAATAAAAAGAAAAAGTGAAATCTACACATATTATGTGAGTAATCTTAGCTACAATCCTAGTGCGCCTGAGAGACTGTAGGTTGATACCACGGTTGTACACTATCCTTACCACTCTTTCCTATATAGGTGAAGGCAGTCCCGCATTTGAGGGATCAAGGGAACCAAACCACCCGACTGTTAAATCCTTTAATATTCAGTATAATATAATAATATCTAAATTAATAAATTTATGAGATTTGGCAAACTTTCCTTGAATTTAATAGTAATTAACTCTCAATACAGGTACTTAAACACAATGTATTTATTAAAAAACAACATTAACATATTTTAAATGCTTGTTCAAAGTTTCAAACAGATAATGGCTAAAGCTTTCAAAATAATAAACCTTAACCAGGTTTAATAAACATTACAAGAAGAATGTTACGACTGTTTTTTTAATTAAAGTTGTCTCAAGAACTTGACAAGTACTAACTATAAAAGGGAAAAACATACCAATTGGTCTACATATTTTAAGCTGCCCATGTATATTTTTGTCATTCCTTCACGTAGCCTACCTGTTTTCAGCTAATATCTTATTTGAAACCTTACACAATTATATTGACTATAACCAAAAGAATTCTTAAGCTTTTATGTAAAAAAAATACAAAGAAATGATATGCTACATTTTGAGATTTATCTATTTTCTTTCTCGTCCGCTTGCACAGATTGAGTGTTAGAATTTAAGTTCAATTTTTAAGTAGATAATCTTTGTTGAATTATAATTTCAGAGATTCATACTTACATATTTTAGGGAGTCGTTTTTCTGAAACGTAGTCAACAATTATTTTAGGGTGATTAAGAAAAACTGCTAGTTTCAGATTACTAGCCTATAGGCCTATTGTTTAGTTAATAATTATCTTATAATTTTATGAAGCTTTACAAAATGCTTTTTTTATATGTTAGGCCTATCCGAGGAAATAAACAAAAGTACAGGTTTTTAAAAATGGCAAATAATATTAATTACAGCAATAAAAAAATCATTTCCACATTTTGATATTGTTTGTTCAAATTATTACTCATTTTAAAATTTTAATGCTAAATCACAATTACAATTCATTATAATTATGTGATCAATCATATAATAAATAATTTTCCAAGAGCTTTTGGAGAAAATAAAACATCTAGATCTTTAAAATCAACTGAAATAAATGTAACGTTAATAGAATGTTAATATTAAGATGGTTTTACCCCTAGTGGTCGATACAACAATAAATATACAAATAAAAATTTGGGCAGATGTGGGAATTGAACCTCTCGCTTTCCAGGCGAGCGCCTTAGCCACTTGGCCAACCTGCCACACCATTTTTAATCATGCTTTAAAGTTGTATCTAAGCCACTATC
>JAQIWE010001332.1:0-16271 GCA_034698565.1 Campodea plusiochaeta
TCGGCTCGTCCGGAGAACTTCTAACTCGTGATATAATAACAGCTAACTTTCCGCACTTGTAGCGTAAATATCTATTCCTGTATTTACAACTGAAAATTCTGTACACAGACTTTCCTTTTATGATACTCAAATATCTTTTCAGCAAGTTTTCAGAGATAATAGCAATTATTATCATTATTATTATTATAATTTTACTTATTTTTAGAATAGGAAGGAATGCTTCAATGAGCAAGGAATAAATTTCACTGTGATTATGCAAGGAGACATGGAAGTTAATAGTAAACCTGAAGGAGAAAGAAATAAAGATATTATGACGAAAGGTCGAGCTGAAAGAAATAAAATATTTGAAAAGGTACAGTGTGTAACAAAATTTGAGATGTACTAACTACTAACATCAAGTTTATATAAAATGTTCGATTTCTATCTTGATTAATCATATTGATTAAACCTTGGAATAATAAACACTTACGGTTTATTATTCCAAGGATTAAACATATATAAAAATGAATAACACCCATATTAGTATTATAGTTTTTAGTTTTTATATTTACATTGTAATTGCAATATACAAAAAAGTGTCCTAATTTTTGGGTCACCTTTTATATATAGCTGTGAGTGAGTATTTGATATAAAACAAAGTCCCATTTTCTTTATCTCTTTATTTATTGTAGTGCAATGGACAATGCACATTGAATCATACGAATACGGATTTCATTTTGGTAAGTTTTCTAGCAGAATTTGCCATGTTAAATTGATGAAAGAAAAATGACAAACTGTATTAATTTAAAGGGTTACTTGCAGCTAAATTGACTTTTCTGATATTATAACATTTAGTGTTCTTGATATAAATAACTCATATTACTTTTCTTACCTCCCAAAAAACGCCGGTTGTGAAGATATTCACCTGAGAAAGTGTAAGAAAATAATCTGTATGGTAGCGGAGCAAGCGTGGTCCAAAACAAGACAACTGCAGATATATGGATAAAATGATTAATTTGCATTATTTTTAAGTCGGTTTTGCTACTACTTAATAGATATATGTTCTGATATGTGTTTTTCAGCTAATAACTTGCATATTTTCGCAAGGCAGCGAAATTAAGCAAGTCGATTTATGTTACGTTGTGAAAAATCTATCGACTATATAAACAGAAATATCTCTTGATCCGTTGAGTCAAAAGTGTCAACTTTTTCAAAATTTCTTTAATAATATAAGGTACAAGAAAACCACAGAAAATCGGAAATTTATTATCTGCAGGTAACCCTTTAAGGTTTGAACCAGAAATCTTCAGCATCACAGTAAATCAATAAATTATATTTCCTCTTACTGTCCATGAGTGTATTGAACTACACAGTAACTTTACAAACACCAAATATAAAATGATAGGTAGTTGTAAATCTTGTAATAACCAACACCAAGACCATATTAAATTCATTGGCACATTTGGAGACTTCATTTAAAATAGGTGAAAGTAACTCTGTCTCTGTTTCTCTAATGTTAATACAAGTGATAACAGAGAACTCTTTGATTTTATGTTTACTCCACTTCTATTCAAAAGCCATTATAAAGCGATGTTGGCTGCTACTCATATTGATTATACATTAGGTTTACAATGCACAGCTTTTTGGTATCATAGGGCGAAAATTGAACAACGTGGTTTTGTCTCTCTCTCCCCCCTTCCCCCCTCTTCCATCATTCACTACCTCACCCCCAATCACAGGGTTGCTACAGGATTATTGTTAGATCCTACACTCCTCTAATATTCACTGTACTATAATAATTTTTGATATTTAAATTAATGCTGTGAGAGTTGCCAATATTTCCTTTGAATGTAATATTAAATATCTCGCAATACTTCAAAATAATTTGTTAATGGTTTTCAGTATCGGTACTATATAGTAATTGCTGCTGATATTATTACAATATATTGAAAGTTCTGGTGAAATCGTAAGTTTATTTAATTTACAAATATTAGTGCTAAGAAGGCAAAGGGTGTTACCATGTAAATATTAACATTAAAATATCATATTAAAAAGCCAAAAAAAATTAATTTTCTGTCCAGGATCAGGAAGCCATCATTATGATGCTATAATTTTTGAACCTATAAATACATGATGGTTTCTTTGAAAATCATAAACAAATATAACAGATTTTTGTTGAGATTGTGGAATGCAGGACAAAGTTATTTTTGCTCCATCTTACTGTCTAATTTTTAATTATTTTTTTGCTATTCGCAGTACGTTTGACATAATTATAACAATACGAAATTGAGTACTGAAAGGCGTCAATAGCTCTGAACGATATTTGGAAAAGAATTAGGAAAGGTCAATGTGGGAAATCCATTGTTATAGAAAAAGCAGTGGTAAGTTTTATTCCTCTTTACAAGTAGTCGTCTGCAAAACAGGCCATTTCTTCAACTACAGAAAACATGCAAATTTTATAGAAAATTGTACTTTCAAGTATAGTACATCTCTGATACAGAACTTGATAACTTCGCACTCCGAAAATGTCGTTGGACTAATCAATGATCAAGAAGAGCAACATTGGCTACTTGTCATTTGGTCTGTTAAGTTATGTACTAGTGATGTCATCACGCTCTAGAATAGAGATGTACTATAATAGATCTCTTCTCAGTTAGTCGTAAATAGTGGGTGATTGGTAACTCTGTTCCTATTTTTCAATATGTTTGTTTTGCTTCGTCTATATTAGTACACAAACTCTACTGCGTGCACCAGTGGATCTACTGTACGTTGTATGTGTATTCATTTACTCTCTTTCTCTCTATACTTGATGTATAGATGAAGAGTGAGGTCAAAGGTCATCCGGATGAATCTTTTCATTAGCTTTGATTGGTTTATTTTGCAAAGCTAACAAAATAATGTACTTGTTAAACACAGTGCATTGTTTGATCATTTTCACTATTTTCTGGTAGGTGTGAGTATGGTTTAGTAAGCTTAGTGTTCATTTTAATATGATGATCGTCATCAGTATCGAAAGGTATAAACAAGGGATATCAGTACTCCACTTATGCATTTAACGATATTACTGAGATGACTCGGGGATTTCAGTACTTTTGGTGCATATAATTAGATAAATAATAGATAAAACGTAACAATATTGCATGTTTGTAAGATTTATTATATAGACCACTACTGTACTGTACCATGCTCATAATTATACTATAATGGTTAAGCAGTGTAATGATAGTAATAAAAATATTATTTAGTAATACAGAAACTGATTGTGACTATAGAACAAATATTTTGCAAACAGTGACTGTACTCGTGGTACACTGTTAAATTTGAGATTCAAATCCTGGATGAGTGGAACAATTTTGCTATCAACGTGACTCCTGATATTTGAGTACAAAGGATTTATATTAGTACATTCACATACAATAATACTAGGGCATATTATATTCAAATACAACAAAATGAGTCACATTTCAATATTTAATTAATAAATCAACATCGTTTCCTTTCTTTTCAATTATTAGAAGTGCAACCAGAATATCATTTGTCGAATTATAAGTATATGAAACAAGAACTCTCTCCTGTACAGTATGCAACGCGAACTCACAACCTCATAACTGAACTAGGCTTACACTACTTCAAAGAATCAAAACTTACTTTTCTCCAATGACTTCATTAAAACTCAAATCACAATGAGTATACTCACGGTTGAGTAATCACCATATAATCATCAACCATCACTACTCTAAAACACAATTTATATCCATATCCAACCCATGTCAAAACCAAAGGAAGATACCAGGAAAGATTGACTAGATTACATTTATAATTCAAAATGATGGGTTATAAAAAGCTATTCACGCATTTATTACCCCAAAGTGGACAGAGATATTTTGTATTATGTTGTGTACTCTATCATATTAGTATGGATTTATAACCACATTAACGCAATGTGTGGAGAAGAGAGCCAATTGATTCTGGTCAACTGAGAGGTTCGTAACAATATCGTCTGAGGGGTAATTCAATTTAAAATTTAAGAAGCAATGGGCTTTCTTGATTTCCAAGTTATTTCTTTTAATGTACGCGTATTTTCTGTACAAGTAAAGGTTTTTTCGTAAACATGATTACTTATTGATGCAATTATTATAAGATACTCGAAAATATTTTATATCATACCATCATTCTTTTTATTAAGTTATTATAGCATCTTTACAAATCAGTATGAAATTAAATATACGCATTGCATATATAGTAATACCGTTTGAATAATTGGGCTTTGATATCATTATTTCGAATATATTTTTTCAGTTTCACTCCAGCTGATTGTTGTTATTGTTCTCTCTTTTATGATTATGCATGTAAATATTTAATATTTACAAATACATAATTGAAATAACAAAATTTCAGTTTTTTTTTGCTTTTCGATCTACATGTACACTGCTAGAATTTAGAAACAGATTTGGTTCTATACATTTACATTTTATAATAGGGATTCAAAAATCAAAATTTCCACTATTTGATCAAATTTTCTCATCAGACTTGTGATAGAGAACATCACAATTTAGTCATAATTTCACTAACCCTTAGTGATATAGTAATAATGAGTATCAAATCTTGTTCCTTTTTTATCATCGCATGGTTGAATAGGCTCGTTCCATAGGTATACGCTCGTGCACATCAATAATTTGTAGTTTAAACGTAAATTTTGTTTATTATAACAACAAAATGTGATGACGACGAAATAATACTTAGGTTTAACTTGGGGTTGTGATTGGGATATTATTCACATTAGAAAAGTCACCAGTATCATGCTAGCACAACACTTGAAAAAATAAATTACAGTTATTTCAACTTATTTCATTATAAAATAAATTATATTTGTATTTGTCAGATGTACATCCCGCGGTGAAACAAATTTATATAATGAATGATCATTTTAAAGTCCATGTGGTTTAGTATTTTTGAGCTATCTTTGTGTTTCTATTTTGTATTATATAAATGTGTATTAGCAATTATTATGTGGAAACTTACAGTATGTTTGAGTAAATATTGCTTTTAGCGAAATCTACAGTTCAATTATGCATATTATTCTTTTGTCAATATTATGTATATCAACCAGAGATTTCTGTATGAGAAACCTTGGTAGGCTATATACAGGGTGGCCCAAAAAAATGGGACACTTCATTTTTCACAATGGGATAATTTCTGAAATATTGAATCTAGAAAGATGAAATAAAAACCATGTGAAAGAGCATCTTGCTATCTTTCCAAAAATATATAGCTTTATGAAATCCATTCCATATTGCGACCACTACTGTCTTCCCTGTAAAACATATTTTTCTCTGTTAATTTTTTACAGTTCATCTTTTACATTCTGTTTAAGTGTTTATTCCATGAAAAAAAAAATTGTCATCTTGCCTCATGAGGTAATAAAATTGGTTCATTATTGGAATATTCATAGATTTTATATATTTTCTCATTAGAATTAAAATTAAAGACTTTTTCAGAAACATAATAAATTCTTAAAATTATATAATTATAGTGACATGCTGGTTGGCTTTGACTTCTTGCGTATTCGCGTCTGCTGGTAGTTATTTACATTTTATATTTGTAAAATGTTTACTATATTACCCAATACAATTCCACACAGCATACTTAAACGACAAAATTTCTCCCATCAATTGTTTAAAATTGTTAAAATAAAACAAAACAATAAAACTCTGAATCGGAAGTTGCAATATTTTTAGCAAAAGAAATGTCACTGCTTGTTATGGAAGTTGGTTTTAAGATAACCAATTCTCTTTGTTTTCGCAAAACTGCTTTTTTCTTTTCAAACAAAAGCTATCTTCAAACTCTTTTTTATCCTTCTTTTTATATATAAAAAAGAAATCTTTAATACCAGAAAATAAGACATTTACTTCGTTTTTTTTGAAGCAGGGAGCTTGAACGTAGAAATGGCGCATTCGTGCGTTAGGAAGGGTAAAATGGAGCAACGGTGTGGAAATGTTTGCGTAGTCGAATGGCACCGGAATCATTTTTTTCTTTTTTTTTTCTTTTTTTTTTTGAAATGGAGACAGAGGTGTGAAAAGAGACTTTGGTAGGTGTAGATGCCAAATCTGTCACGATACTGGATTTATCAACTTTCTTAGTATTCAGTCCAATTTCTTGCCAAGTAGATTTTACTGAGATGATTTATTTATCAGTACAGAGAAAATAAAATGTAGTTTTGCAAATAGTGGATTTAAAATATTCAAGTTATTTGCATACCGAAATAATCTTAAAAAGTATCAAGTGCACTCAGCAGCATTGCCGATTTATTGAATAGAGCCTGAGATCACTAAAAAGTGTAGCAGCCTAACATTCTGAATATTATTGAATCTTTCTCAAATAAATTGATAAACATTTTAATATTTCTGTGATGTAAAGGAATTTAAGACAATATAAATGTAAAAAATTATCATAATTTGATTGGCACTGCTACGAAGAATTGTAATTCACAGATTTCACAGAATTATTTAGAATTTCTAATTTTGAATGCAATAGGGTAAGCAAAGACTATGCTGGGCTCCGTCAAAGGCAGTTTCATGATTTCTTACATGAAATTTGATGTGCTGTTTTCTATAATCCAAATAATTTCAGTTTCCATGCAAAATCCAAAAATCTCCCTCTTCCCTAATAACCATTGAAAGTTTATAATTGAATATAACAGGTGAGTAAATGAAGTATATAGAGTAATATTTGATAGATATCATAGTAATCCATCAACGGTATTGTCAGAGAGTACATAATTATAGTTATTACTACGCACACATTATTATATGTATTGTTTAGACTCGCACTTACTTTACACACTCAATCATTCATTTCAAACACAATCAAAACAGCGGAAAAATTGCACTTTTCATGTTTGAACAAACATGGTATGTTCTCATGTATTTCAAATACGTTGATATTTTGTATTTCACTAAATAAAGATTAAAAAGACATTGAAATCTGTGTTTTCAGTTGTCTAATTTGTCTTAATTATAATGTTATTTTTCTTCCTTCTCCATTTAAAACTTCAGTGGTGTTTTTGATTTATAGAAACTGTTTTTCTGTAGAAATTGTTTTTGCGTTTTACTAAACTGAAAAGTATAGCATGTAAATTAATTTGACAAAATTAAACATTGTTTTGGTACTTTGGTGGATATTATGATCGTAAATTGGTGATAGTTAAAATTATCTCCTTTAAACTATAAAAATTTTAAGGTCGTGGAATTAAAATTAAATGAATTTCCACATTAAAATAAAAATGAAGATTTTCAGATTTTTCTGAAGAAAAAAAAAGCAGAAATCATTTCAAGATCTTTGCACTCTATTACACGGTTAAAAAAATTAATTGGTCCTTATTTTCTCCTGAATGTGTTTGTATAGCACGTTGGTTTTACTGTGCGAAGTTAAATGCTGAAAATACATTATATGATATTATAATTGCATAAACTTCAAATACTTCTTCACAATGCTAATTTAATGATATTAATAAATTGACCTGTTGTTGATACGTTCTAAATCGACTTACATCAGGAACAATCCATTATGCTGGAACAGATTTTACCAATCCTTTTTACCAATCCTACATATAAATTTTAGCAAATTCAGTGTACAGTTTTTCTCGCAATCCACAGCCCTTTGCTATGGTAATGAAAGTGACACCTGGTACACGATAGAAAAATCTATTTTCTTCTTCTACCATAGCCTGTATCAGAGTATATTTATTGCCCATAGATGTCTCACGTGTACTCACTGTAATAATAATACATTAAGCGAAAGGCTGAATTTTTATTGCTAGAAATTAGTTACTTTTTATATCAATATATGTATCAACATTAATAATTTACTGTAAATTTGTTTGAAATGAATATTTAGTGGAAAATATTTTGGTTATCATCTGCTAAATAGTGAAAATAATACTTTCGTCGAAATATGGATATCCGTATAATTTATCATGCAGTTGGTTTATATTAACAAACTTATATTTCACTATTGAATATTTTGTCTGCTGCTATACGCCTTCGAGTGAAAAAAGCGGCAATTTTAACACATTTCATTCCATCAACTTTTCTAATCATAAAAGTTGAATGACTTTAGTGACAATTATTAAATCTATGTAATATTTTCGATAGATGCAAAAACACAGTGCAAAAATACTTTTCCTTTTAACTAGGAATTATTATTTTTATTCTCTGGATTTTGGATAGACTTCATGCATTCATATCGATATCACGAGCACGGAAAATAGAGATTGTTTTGATGCTGATTGAGTTTTCAAAGAGGCTAGAGCATTGTTTAGTTGTATTGTATTGTGAATAGGTATCTGGATTAATCGTATATAAAATTGAAATTCTTAATTTTTATAATAGATCGTTCTTCGCTGTTGTACATGTCGGTCAGGTGTTGTAACACTATTTCTGTTTTGAAAACTGTCAAGGATCAATATCGGCCGGCAGTATCGCTCCATTGAAAGCAATGGGATTATACCATCAACCAGTATTGATGTTGAGCTGTATCTGCTGTAAATCCTTAAAATATTAAGGTCTCATCATTTTTCAGTTTGATGGGCAATATATTTGTAATCGTTTTCTTGTAATTATTTGTAAAAATACGTCAATACGTCATAAATTTCTAAACTTTTAAAAATAATATATCAAGTAAACAAATGTATCATAATTATTGATTACACTCCACAGCATACGATGATGTTGGTAAATTCCAGTTTTTTTAGACAGTTAACCATAATGTATATAACATTATTAATGAATATACAACCCACAACGTGCTTCATTCTTTTCTGCTCCTTATTGCTATACGATCTCTATAAGATTATGCATTAATACTGATACTTTTACATGATATAGAGAGGTTTGTATTATTTTATCCAATAAACTGTGTATCTTTTCAACACAGTGCAAATATAATATAGCTGTAACGTTTTCCGAGTTTCCCATCTTTTTCACATTTTGAATCGTCAGAAATATGTTATATAGACAATGAATTTTTAGGTTCAAAGTACCTTTATATCTTACATCTATTTAACAGGATCTGTATGAGTTGCATATTTCATTGAGTGACAGTTGCTTATTACAATATTAACAATATTCTCTCTAGAAAGAAACGCCGCCAGGAAAAACTAACAAAATTCTTGTCTAGACTTTACTAATTACTGTATAACCTAATTTAAACTCTAACCTTATATTGAAATTACATTAATGACTTCTTGACATGGAGTAAGGTGACCGTCATTTGTGTAAAAAAATCCAGTAAAAAACTTGTGATGAGTACAGTATATGACAGCACGCTGTATATTATTTTTAATTCGTGAATCTGCATTTCCACTTTATCTTGAAGAGAAAAGATTGAATATTATTCTTACGAATCGTAAAATAATAACAATAATAATAGCAAATTCTAATAAAAATATGAAACTACTATAATAAACACATAATTATGTAATATCTCTGTAAGTTATATAATGAAATACCGAAAAACAAATGCATAACTGTATATTTGAGAAGGGTCGTAAAAACTTGGTTTACATAGATATATCTATTTATTGATGCATGCCAATTTGTGTAAAAACATTTTGCTTCCTTGCTCTGCACGTCACTAAATTATACCTCACGTTTTAGCAAAAGAAAACAGCCGAAGCATTAATGTAGTACTCTATACCTACTATTCACGTAGAAAGTATTTTTATATCACAAAGAACTAACGTTAGAGTATATAATAGAAAGTACGAACGAAAGCGAAATGTATATAAAAATATACGCAAATTTCTTCTATTGAATAATGCAAAATTCATTGCTTCCATATAATAAAGGGTTCCGAATTTCAGAGAAACCAACAAAGAACTTTCCGTGTTTTGAAGAGTTACATTAAAGTGCATCTTTTATTCCTAGCTATCAAAAGAACCTCACAACTTCAGTTATGTTTCAGTATTAATGTCATTTTTTTTACATCATATTGGATTATAATGGAGAATTTTAAAAAAACATTGCTATATTGAATTATTGTAAGATAATGTGAAATTGGAAGTTATACTGTTTTAAATACTGTATTACTTTTATAATATATTCATAAAAATAACAAGTAAACCACGTTTAAACTGAAACAAAAATATATAAAAATATATTCCAATTAAATCTGACTATATAAATAATATTTAAGACATCAAAATAAAACCTTCGAGGAATAAACAAACAGCATTTATCTTCTTCGAATAATCAACTTATTTAAGAATATTTTTAGCGAATAGTTTATTAAAAACTGCATAATGGTATTCAAATGAAAATGAATTGCAAGTGTTTTAAATCCAGATGTCCTTTCAATGTATTATTTTGATACTAAATTATAAAATTGATACAAAATTGGTACATTTTGGATCCTCGATATCCTGCTTTATTACGTAATAGTGATTATTTATTATCACCGATAAAAAAAAAATACCAATTTAAAAAAACTTCCTATTTTACCTTTTATCGTAAGTGAAAGGTGACGTATTTTTCACCTAATGTAGAATTGTTCTATATATAATAATTGTGCTGAAAAGGATATCACGCACAATATATTTAATTTATATGAGACTATTTCTTTTATTGGTTATTATTTTAGAATTCGGATGGAGGAAACGATTTATGCCGGATTATTATTTTTAAAACGGATGAAATATCTTCAGTGATGTTCCCAATATGATTTACCTCCAATGTTCTTCTTCATTTTCTTTCTTGCTGAGTTCCTTGTACGCGAATTACTCGTAAGTATATTTCGTAAGCTAATAATAATATAATCTGTAGTCATGATAATTCAAAATCTTTCAGTAAATCTAAATTTTATCCCAACGAATCTGCCAGTGGTTCGGTCTCGATTTCATTAACCTCACCGTTATGCTTTAACTTCCATTGACTTTGAAAGACCAGCAGGAGACATAAAACAGAAACAGATTAAATTGAGAGAGGAAAACGTCTCTGTATATAGAAATTGAGAAATACATGCGAAAATTGAAATCGGTAACTAAATATTTTGAATTAGCTACTGATTTCAATTTTTATTAGTTACCTAAATAAAAATTCAAATCGGTATGGTTACATCAATAATACTGAAGCTATACTCTATCATTGCTGAAGAAAATACATTCACAATCACGTTCTTCAAGTCAAAATTAGTTTACTTCGAAGTGGAAAGTAGAAAGGAAATTATTATTAATTTATGTTGAAGAAGCCATTTTTTGCAACACAAGTATTTCGTGAAATTGTAAGAATGTGGAGTAAAAGTATTATAATCCAATTTTATTCTTATGTTATTCTTTATATGAATTTTACCAAGTCATGGAAGTTAATATTAATTTGAAGATATCAAAATGTTTTGAAGAAATTTTATCCCTTGTGTATAATACTAAAGTTATTCCATTTTCTGGAATATCTAATCTTCTTAAATTTTATTAATAAATCAACTGTCTTTGGAAATGTTGTTCTCCCTGTATTACTGTGAGAAAGTATAGCTTGATTTACAGACATCTGAAAAATTTAATCCTATAAAGTTTGAGGATTGAGCGTACATTGGTTATTTTCACGTGGATTATCCAGTAAGGGTATTCATGATTAGGAAGCTAAAAAATCTGTGGGAATGTGGTTATTACTAAAATATTTAAGTAATACCCACTAAAGATTCACTTCATATAATAATATTATAAAATGCCAACACTTTAAATAAGTGAACTTAACTTAACTTTAACCTTATCTAAATTATAATATATAATAAACTATTTCTGGCATCATAATAATCATTCATCAAACATTTAAATAGTTTAGACTAACGATTGAAACTTCTTCTTTTTTTTTGGCCACGTGAATAGATATTTCTTTGTTTTTGCTACTGGTCCTATACTCTAGGTAGGTTCAAGAGTATCAGTACCAGTATGTAGCAAGACAAGATATTTCTCTCATATATTGGAACTATAGTTTCGGAGTTTAATTGAATTAATGGGATAATAAATTTATTGAAACATTCGCTATAACTTTGTTCTAATCTATGATGAAGGTGGTCCAGCGAATAGTCTGAAAGCTGTCACAACTGAATAACTTCAATATTTAGGAAGCACAGAATTCTTATATGCTGCTATGTAAGAAAATCATTTTATTAAATATCTTAGAGTTAATATTATTTGAACCAATAACATATTATGAAGTACTAATTAATTCATTCATTTAATTCTAAGATCTGTTCAAATTCTAAGATCTCTGTTTCTTATTGATATGCAAGTAATTTGCAGTTTTAATAAACATTAAATTCGTTAAATTGATTGTTTTTTAACATTGCTCTTAAAACCTATTTCTCATACTTTGGATTAAATATAGGTTAGTGTAGCATGTCAGTCAAAAAATTATGTAGATTTTATTAGACACACACACAAAACATTAAAAATCCTATTCTTTTTACCCGCCCGAGGCAAATTGAAGTTCCTGAGTCGTACAACGTTTATCTTTGAAAAACGAACGTTTTACCGGCTGTAAAAAGTTACAGGAATTCAGCTATTTGTGTTCAAGCAGTAAAAAAAGGGAGAAAGAAAAAGTAACAAAGCAAATAACACCCTTGAAACAAAAGGTATTTCTCGAAAGCCATTTTTTTTTATTCCGTGATATTTTCCCCTTCTTTTTTGTATCTGAAACAGACTCATCTTTTTTTCCAGAAATGTATAAATTGATACTTCTCCGAAGTAGGGTATATTTTGAACTAATTTTACGTTGTCACGAATACAAATAATAAGAAGTTTCCTTCTCTTGTGTACAATCCTGTCAATCATTTGTCACGAGAATATTGACGGTTAGTTTATCTTCAGATTGTATCTGAAGTTGAGATGAGTTCGGAACTTTCTATTTCATGTTCGTATATTTAGATGTTCTTTTGCTGTGTTTGTATTTATTAATTATTATAATTATGAAATACAATAGCTTAATTTTTTTTTACTTGTTATTTCATATATTGTTATATTAGAAGCATTGAATAACACCAAACTTCATGATATTCTACTATATTACAAAAACAGTATGTGCTGAAGGATTCAATTCACATTCTGCGTAACCATATATATTCCAAAACAAAAATCTGAAAATAATTTATTGTAATTAATTTGATATAGTTATTCTGTAGCATCTGTCAACTTACTATTATGGAAACAGAGTATGTAAATAAACATATATTCACTCTCTAATGAATTAACAATAATAAAGATTCTTATGAGAGTATGTCGAAGAATTTCTGTTTCTTATATTGCTCTTGAAGCACAGTTTTACGAATTTCAAACTATCCTTAAATTACATGTCTATTCAGCTCAATTTCCTTTTAGGACGGAGTTTTCATTTAGCTTACATATTATGCCCAGAAATCCAGTGCCTATAAGTGATGCCCTAACTTCTCGTACTTGTGATTAACAAACTTATTGTCAGTACATCTATCATTTTCTAAATAATATTAATTTTTAATTGAGATCTTTATAAGTTTCAGTAGCGATACTATTTGAAAGTGAAATTCCAATTTTAAATAAAATATTTGTACTTAAACGAAAATTTCTAAACAATGTGATCAGGAAATGGTTGAATGTGTATAACATGTACAAGTCATTCACTGTTCACAATCCCTGTCTTAAAAATATATTACAGTATATTTACAAAGAAAGTCACGACGACTCAGCCTGTACGTTAACACGAAGAAAGATTTACTGGTTCAAACATAACATTAAAAATTCTTGTTCCCAATAATATAAACGATTCAAGAATACGTCAATACACAGTGAAATACACACGATTATAGGATTATATTCGGCTGCAAGAAGAATTCCGGATAGCTGAATATAATCGGTATAAATCTGTGTAATGCTGTCCGATCCGTGATTATCACAAAAATATATCAGATAGAAACTTTATCAAATTCAATGTATGAAGATCATTTACAATTTGAATATCTGAAACAAAATCTATATCAACAGAACAATAAAAAGAAGTAATAATTCTTTTGTGATGGTATTTTGTATACTCCCTCAGACTGTGCAAATTGATTAGTATATAATCTCCAGGAGTTTTTGGGGTGTGTACTATTCTTCACCACAAATACCTCATTTGAAAGCAGAATCCACGCTGAGTTTATGGACTTCTTTATTACTTCTGCACACATTAATATTGATGAAATATACAACTCAACGTTGCTTTTCACAATGCTTTTATATATTCTTTTACTCCTCTAAGGGTATTTGGAAAATATTGATTTAAATTTATGATTTAAAGTGGAGACTTGGGAAATATGTTTTCTTGCATGGATGTGAATGTACTAGTAAAATTCTGGTGTGTTATTTGTTAAATTTATTTTTATTTTTGAAGTTTGAAAGTATATTTACTGCATCTGTCTAGCTTTATTTATAAAGATAGGTTTTAGTCAATCTTTCAAAGTATATTTTACAGTTACTATATACTGGTAATTGTACTTTCTCTAAAATAAAGTTGATGTCCAATGTAGACTGTCATATTATTATGAGCATCAACTTGCTCTACTGAGATTTACAATAGATAAATGAAAATCTTAGGTATACAGTTATATTAAACAAGTTAAGAATCTTAAAGAAAATGTGATTGCAATTAACAAAACAGCAAGGTATAGTACATTAAACGCAAAAATTTTATATGAAAGGTAGACTTTAAAAAAATCCTCATATTTCACCAGCGACATTTTGAATTTGAATTTGTGCGACACAATTCCAGTACGATGCTATTGCATTTTCTTCCGGGTCGTAGTAATAGAGAAGGAGTAAAGTGGTATTATGATTGTAGTCCCAAATACGGACATTCAATATTTTATGATGACAAAATATTCATGAATATAACTGGAAAATATTATTATAATAATATTTCACTTCACATTGTGATTGAAAATATTAATTCTACATAAATATTGAATTATAACCGTTTATAAAGAGACATAAAATATACACGGAGAATTGCAATTCGATTTTTCTGTTATTTTATCAATTTATTATCGTTATTATTAATATATCTTAATTTGTTTTCAAATCTAAACCGTATAAAGTCATGTTTAAGAATACAATAATGGCTTCTTCTTATGTATCCCGAACTTTCTTCAGTAGATGATATATGGTTTAATATACATTAAAAAGTTTTAGAAATTATGCGCCACAAATGTAAATAAGAAAAATATTTCTATATCTCGCCAAGAAATCTATTTTATGAAATTTTCCCTATAAGTTGAATTTCTCCACTTGAAATCAAAAGCACAACTTTATATGGATATAAGCCAAAGGAAACAAACTTTATATAGATTAGAACCCTTTAGGGAAGATAGAAGATTTAGAAATACAATTTTAGGGAAGAGAAGTTGTTATCCTATTTTAATGTTATTCTGTGTTTACATGAGTGTATCTTGACTCTGGTTTATATTATTTGTGAAATTTAAATGGAAAGATTATTTTAGTATTACTATATTTAAATGGAATGCTGTTCTTTTCTACCTTTTATGTTATCATTATTTAGAGTAGACAAATAATTTATTTTCTTATCGTATAGTTTTGTTTAGAGAATAATATGTTTCCTTTAGTTTAGACTAGAAGAAATATTTCGGGAGGAAGTTAAAATTGAAAAAGCTAAAGAAACGTAATATTTTTCCATTTTACCTGAAGATTATTTTCTTGATTTACACAGAAATATTAAAGCATTGAAAGTGCATTTGTGCGAATAACGATAAATTATTTTCAATGAAGTTTCAAGCCTTATAATATTTGAAATATTTTCAAAAATTTACTTGTTTTAATTTTACTTTTTGCATAGAGCAAAAACTGTCTTTAAACATTAGCTTGCATCTTCTTTAAACGAAATTACTAATGGCGTATATGCTTATGGTTGTGTACTGTATATATATAGTGTCATACCTGTATCAATACGAACTAAAGGTCGGGGGCAACGGCTTATGACGAACCTATGACCCTTCTGAATAGAGCTACGCAGAATGTATTGACGAAGGTGCTCAAAATTTGAATAATATTGCAAATGCATGTTGACGCCCAGCAAAATTTAAAAAAAGCACGTTGCAACGCAATGTCTATATTGAACAAACGATATTATACAGTATAAGGAAAATTTGAAACGACTTCAACTCAGCACCACTGGAATTGTACAATTTTTATAATTGTTGTATTGATAATGTTCACTTGCAGAAAGGGTAGTTGACATCGACATCGCACTTTCTTATTTTGGATCACAGAAATT
>JAQIWE010001333.1:0-16262 GCA_034698565.1 Campodea plusiochaeta
AGTGTATTAAATAGTCTTCAAAACCATTACTGCATTCTCAAAACACATTAAGTTAAACTTGTATTTTTTCAGCGGACAGTCATCTTTTCCAACACACACATCCCGTTTTACTTTCTTTGTCCTCTATTGTATTCCATTTCCCTGGAGACCGATAAGCTGTGTTGGAAAATATGACTTCCCGCTGGAAAAAATACGACTTTAAATCTTGATGTGACGTTTGTAGTCGTCCAAATGGTATAATATAAACCGTTCTCACAAATAATTTTGAAGATGTTACAGTCTGGGTCTACGTTAATTAAGTTTCAAGACGTTCGATAATATATGAGTTGTTGTAATTTTTTTTAGCTTAGTTTCAAAAATGATTATAAAATCATTAATGCTGTATAATAATTATGAAAAATCATTCTTTATATGATAAACCTTACGACTGAAATATTAACAGATACCTGGCCATGACATTTATTAGTAGTATCATGATGAAATTAAACATTACCATGGCAAATCACAATAAAGTTAGGTATACGGTACATATTACACTTATCTGCTTCCCAATTTCTTATTAAAATGTTTCATTATCTGATGTCTGAGAAAAGTACCGAGGGTATTAAATTTTCTTTCCTCATACAAATTCTTCGAAACTAAGGTCTAATGTCACTCGATAGTCGATATCCATACAGAATATAAATAGAAGTTTACCGCTCAGATTAAATTTGCTCTTTTGGCTTTGCTTTTTCTATATCCTGAATTAATACACGAATGCATGCATTAGGACTCCACCCATAATCCATAATAATAAGAATTCCGTGAAATAAAAAATAATTTATAGGAGTTCTATGTGAGTGTTGTACAAAAACTACAAATGCAATGCTGGAAAAAATGTGTCAAATGAAAATTTTGCAAAAAAAAAAAAAAAAAAAAAAATCGTGCCGACAGGTCAGAGTTGAAACTTCTAATCGATTCGATATAATTATTTCTAACAAATAAATTTCTTGGTATCATAAACACGTGCATCCTCTGTCGAAGAACTTGCTCGTTTGTATTTTATTTTGATTTATTAAAATATTTATTTGACTTATTAGTGCTCTCTAGCTTATAAATAATATTTATATTATACCAGATCTATTAGCCTGATATAGTCCATTTCGCACTTTGTTTTGCACTGTCTTCGACAAAATATTATATGGCTGTCGCTAAATTCTTTTTTGTAGAGTAGACCTCATATTCGGTCTAGTTTTGAAGAAGAATAAAACATTTAGCCGAAACTGGCGCCACTTCTGGATAGTTCTCGTAAGTACAGTATTTTTTCGTTTTAAATTAATAATTTAAAAAATTGAAAATAAGCTATGAAATAGGCTTATTTTCATTAGTCTATTCATTTGTGCTTTTTATAACACCAAATAACGTAAAAATACTTACAATTTGCGATTCGAACTTGTTCTTCCACACTGGCGGCCATTTTAAGACAGCTCATCATCGAAGTCTGCGAAGAAGCGGACTTGTGGTCTAGTCTTAAAATGCGGTCTCGAAAACCGCTGACGTCATAAAAGTCCGAATAATGCGGTCTAGTCTAACTATATTTAGCGACAGCCTATGAACCATGTTTTCTTTACCAGAATCACAGTGTTTTGTAAACCATAAGCGAGCCATTTATAAATAAATTTGCTTTTGAATAATTAACACTCTTCAAGTTTTCATATGTGGTTTATTCAATAGCTTTATAGTTTGTTATTAAAGCAAAAGACAACAAATCAATATCTTCTCTACAGTTCATTTCGCTTGAACTATTACATAGATTACGATAAAAATTTTGACAACGTTTTCAGTTTTTACTCGAATATGGCACTTCATCAAGTGATAATCGCCAGTTAACTTCTGTTAAAAATAATAATAAGTCTATACTTTACTGACAGACTCAAAGACTTCTGTTTTGTAATATATTATTATTATTACCTTTAATTGTTATTATATAATAGCATTTTTTGTATCTCATTTATTTTATAATCTCATATTTGCATTTTGTTTTTTGTAATGTTGCACTCTGCTTTATAGTATTATATTTTTGAAATATGTGTATTGTATCACGGACAACCAGCCCATTGACAAGAAATAAATATTATTATTATTACTATTATTACTTTTAGTTTGAAACAACAACATGAAATAATATGAAAATTCGTTTCCAATTCAAAATAATTATTTTTGGAGGACCATAACTCATTACTATTTGGTATAAAACACAATATTTTTATCAGTTGTGTGTGTGAATTCTAATTATTAATATTAAACATGAATCTTATAAAATATGTTGCACAAATTGAACGTTCATTACTGTATCTGCAGAAAATGAATAAAACTATATCATAAAAGAAACGAAACATTTTTGGCGGGTATTGGCTTCTGTAGACGTGAGAATCAGAGGCATACCGGTACGTAATTTTCAGCTAGATAACTTATCCCAATGATATAAGATCTATACATTATTTTGCTAGTCGAACGTCAATTAATAAAACCTGTCTTGTCGAAAATAACCCCAATAGGATGAATGGCATATAATTGAATAGTAAATCCACCAATCTAAGTTACACTTATCAATACAAGCAATACAAATACATAATCTGATAAGAAATATTGTTATTTCTAATTGTTTCCAGTATATATATAAAAGATCTTCATTTGTTTTTTTAAACAAAAAGAAAGATTCTAAAATATTGTTTCACTATCTTCTCAGTGTGGACCTATTCTGCTGCCTCAGTTCGGTATTTGTCTCTGGCGTTTTTCGCTAGCTGAGGCCAAAAGCGCCCGAGACAAATTCCGAACCGAGGCGGCAGAATAGGTCCCCACTGAGACTATTGTTTCACAGGATCCCTAATTGAAAAAGCTCTCCAATGTTGTTAAGAAAAAAAAACTGCCTAAAATAAGATGTCCCGACTACTTTGAATAAGTAAATAATGAAACGTACTAGGTCTATACCAAAACATAAACTTATATTGATACAAATTAAAGGCTAAATAGGGTTTACACCTTAGTGAAACAAAATTTCGTCAGAATGCCAATGAACAAGCACCAACTCAACACTGCGTATATACCAACAATAGACTACCTAACTACAGTAACGACCTCTAATGACTGTCTATTGAAACACCAAGGTTACTGGTCTTTTCCCCCTTGTTTTACAGCTCCTATTACTCTACTACTATTATCCTTACCTCTTTTATAAAGCCATCCCTCTTTTACTATAGTTGTAGAACCAGGGGATTCTGACATCTCTTCTCCAACTGATCAACTGTGAAGAAAAAAAAGGGAGAATGAGATCCGTATACTTCAAATAGCATTTATCCCCTCCCACTTTAGAGTCAAAACACATCACTTTGCCTCATTTATCTGTTTACGCATGCCAATGTCAATGACTACCAACAAGGTCTTCAATACAGATTATGAATGGAATATTTTACCAACTTTTTCTTTCATTACTTTGTTGACTAATACTTACTTTTTTTGCGAGATCAGTGTGCTTAAATAATTTGCAACTCTATGGTTCATATATTAATTTTAATCAAGAAGATTGACTTAGGTAGAGTTAACTTTGTGTTGAGACTTGCGAGAAGTTGAGAGCATTAAACTTTTAGACATTTCAGAGAATATATAAAGCAGTACGTATTTGAAAAATTTCATCTAAATGTATAAGATTGGTTATATTTTATTTTAATTTAACCACCCTCCCCCTAAAAAAATCACATTTCTTTTCCATCTATGGTTCCTGAAAATAATAAATAATATAGTAAAAGTGTAAAACATGTTCCATTGTTCCTGTCCCAATAACCTGTATGAAAATAATTATAAAGTATTATTATAATAATATATAACTTGACTACGGTATCATTAAAGCAACAATTGAAATATGAAAAAGTAGATAAATACAATGTTCACAAAACTTCAGTTGAAGAACGTCGTAGGGCGATATTGACTCTAATGACTCCTATACAAACAATTCTAAGTTACTGATGGATTCTTGTAATCTGTGCAGTTCTACACATGTTCACCTTTCGACAATATTCCTTCACCTCTGTAGATCCAATAACATTTTATGAACTGATGTTGCATAAATACGTGTATTACAAGAAGTACAATACAGACTTTGTTGTTTCTGGTATTAATAAATATTTGTAAAAGAATCTATAAAGTTACCTGAAAAACTGTCGACTTAAATAAAAATGAATTACAAATTGAACAAAAAAGAATCTTGCAAAATCCTGTTTTATTTATTTAGAGATTACAAGCAGCTGTTCTATGAAATGGTAATATACTGCAAATAAAGAATACTGCTGTCGGAAATGTGTAAAATATTGTGACGTATATCATACAATATTTCATTCCATTCTATTTTTGACATGAACCGACAATGCATGCGACATAAACATCAATTCTGGTCTCGGTGTGGTACGCAAGGCTTATATGGATTTAATTATAGTATCACCTTCACAAAAGCGACAGGTTACCTTAAAGCTGATAAAGGTTTTACGAACTTCACTTATTATTTCCTATTAAAGTAATTATTAAGTTATTAATGAAGTAATAATTGTTAAGTACATTTTATAGCATATTTTCTTTAAACAAATGTTGGGGGGATAAGAATGTTAAATCACGTTATATAAAATTTGTATGACCAAAGAATAAGTTTCAGTGTAATGAGATTATATATATACCGGTATATATAGTTTTATACCCCACCCCGTTTTATAACTGTCATTTTTACATACAACAATTCGCCAAATAACAAATCATCTTATTAAGAAAAACAAATCAATGTAAAGTACGTTACTTCATATGAAGTTTACGACTTTCTACCTGAAAATAGCATAGCGATAACATTTCCTACTATTAATAAAATACAATGCTTCAATATCAGTACCTCAGCAATAATATTTCTACAGTTCCTCTTTACTTTCTGCATATTTCTTTTCTTTCTCTCCTGGATTCTCAAAGGGATACTTCACGCATAAAATGTCTCCTTAAATTCACAGCAATGGTTACAATCTCGAGATTTACCCACAAAATTCCCCATTTTATACATTTTCATATCATAAATCTCACTTAGAGATCTCAGCATTGCAGATAAAATCGTGAACCTTCTAATATAATACTTGAGCATTAATCATAATATATTTTTATGGAAGAAATTCAAAGGAAATTGTAAAATACCCCCCAAAAAAATTCTATTGTCTCTTACCGTCATAATTTGTTATACATTACCGTCTGGATCGGAGTGATCACTAACGGGGCGCAGATCCACTATCACTGCTGATACCAATGTAAAGTAATTGCAACGGGCGATTTTTTGTTTTCCAAGATAGGCACTGTCATACAATTTTCGTTCGTCTAAATCTAAGTTATAAAAGTTATATTTTAATATTTATAAATATTTCTATCCAGCCTATATTGTTAGACAAATTAACAACATGACACAACTCGATGGTCGAAGAAGAGTTTTACACGAACTAACAATTTTTTTATTTACTTTGCTTCGGATGTAGGATATAACTGATGTGTGAATATATGGAGATAAATATATTTGAATTTCACCAATGTTGTTTTAGTTTTAACATCTCATTGTTTCATATTAAATTTTCCGAATCACTTGTTAGTGTATTTCTTTTACCGTAATTATTATCATTTTGGTATGTTTTATATAATATTATATATTAGTAATTTGGGAAATGATTTGAATTCATAAGGAAATTAATATTATGTAGGAGAAAAACAAGATATAATGGGCATAATCAATATAAAATAGCGAAGAATTATAAGTGAACAGTACGTCTGTAGAGAGCTAGAACGGTGGTTACTATCTAAATGTTAAATTGCTGTTAAATAACCATAACAATGTAACCAACATTAAAAGATCTGATACTTTTTCATCTTGTTATTTGTTCAAACAGTAAATGATAATGATGGTAAAATAATATTACTGAACTGAATGAGTAACTGATCTTTCACATTATTATCGAATGCTATTTGATGATCAATGCTGATATAATGATAATGCATCAATAAAACGATAATGAATGAGATGAATCTTTACTGATAAAGTATTAATTCAATATAATAAAAACCGATAACGCTTAACGCATCGAAAGAGTATATACGATTTCTAAAGTAAATAAGAGTCGGTCATAAAACCAACAATTACTGTCATTCATAGATTTATAATAACAGAGAATACTGTTATCACACGAGTAGGCCTGCATAAACAAATTTTCTTTTCGGAATGTAAACTTAATATTTGAACGTTTTCGACTGGACCTCTCGAAAGAATGACACTTTAGTAGTAAAATTTAATAATTTTTATTACAGACCCCAATGTTCAAACCCAAACGAAAATCACTGGTTTTTCGATATTTAAACTAATACCAACAAACTGAAGTCCAGAAAATTCAAAATATATATTTAAAACGAAATATTGTTGTCCGAAAAGCTGTCGGCATTTTCAGTATCTGTCATTTGTGTGTAACTTCAGTAAACTTCGAGATCAAATATAACTTGCTTATAAAGTATTTCGTTCATAGTATAAAACTTGCACGAAATCAAAGTTCTATTTCACTTTTAAAAATAATGTAGTTCACTGTTCGCACCACTGAAAATTTAATATATTTTTTTTAATAAACTCAGTATTATTGTAGAAAATCTTTTAATGCACTTAAGTTACGTTGAACCATTTTATTCCGGAAAAGGCACGCCAATGGTAATCGAATTTCACATAATTTTCCGTTTTGTTATTAAAGTCCGGTAAACCCAATGTTATTATAGAAAAAAACTTCTTACGCAATACCAGTTCCATTGAACATTTCAGTCCGAATAAAGAGATACGACCTGCCTCATACTAATTACTTTTTGTTTCGTTTGAACATATTTCTGATGAACACCGGCACCAAACGACCCAACAAACGACGACAAGCACCCTTTCTACTTTTCTTCTTGTTGTTCAAAATCTTTGGTACGTGGTTTAGTTCGTTAGCACTCCCTGTAACACCGTTGCTTCCAAAAGACAGTTGAGACTTCATATCTTCATTGCCAGTATCATCGATGAAATCCACAACAACATCTTCATGAGCCTTTGAATTGCGCTCCAACAAGCTTTCCCTACATTCAGCATTCGTAGGAGTCGGATCTTGGAACCGCAGCTTCTTGCATTTTTTCCAGAATCCAGTCTTGTACATGTATTCTTCCTCAGATAAATCCGTGGCCGGAGTTTTGTAAGACGAATAATAATTCATTTCCATTGGGTCGATGTCATCATCTAATAAACTTGATGAGGAAGAATTTTCTTTGCTGTCAATATCCAAAATAATACTTCCGAAAATAATCGACGACATAACTTTTGATTGATCACAAACTGAGTTAGATACCTGTTTCACCGTTCAGATCTACCGAATAACTGCAACACTTTCCTCCTATACGTATAAGCAGTTCATTTACGTATTTATGCAATGTGATAAGACGCTCCAATACTTTGATAAAGTTAATGTATATTAAGGAATTTTGATATAATGAAGCTCGAGAACAATTTTTTTCGTAAGACTAATATAGGATTTATAAATGTATAATAAACCGAAAAATAGATAAGTGAAAGGTTTTCTTAATGCAAACAATTTATTTTTTCTTGTTTTCCCACTTTCTGTTCAATAGAAAATTTTCTGTTAGTTCTTCAAAAATTATAATAAATAAATAAAAATTAACCAAGTCTCAGAATCTGATATGGATCTCGCTTTATACAATCTGCAATTGATAATTTATTATAATGTTGACAAGTCAAAAGTAATAGTTTGAAAGCAAAACTTTATTCCTCTTTCCCAATGAGGTGACTTAATTGGTCGTAATTTTCTAATGAAAATATTTCATTTCTTGAATACCATATTTTATTTAGTGAGCTATAATTATCATAATTAGAAGAAAATAGTTTAAATTGCACAAAATATGGTATATAACTTGCTAAATATAACAAAATGCATTAAAATACCTGATTAATTAAAATTATCTATTTATCTGGAAAAGAAATTTTAAGTACCAAATTCTTTAACATCATAAAAATACTCTTCAATCTCTTACCTTCCATTCATTAAAAAATTTGCGTAATAGACAACGTAAATTACATACATCATTTCGGTGATATAACTTACAAAAATGCAATTAACACATAACAAAAAAGGATGAAATTTTTTGTGTAATAGCTTTACAAAACTATGCCGTACTTCCAAGTTAATTAGCAATATCGGTATATTTTTAATGTAGTGGAAAATATTCCGATTTATTATTTCGAACAGCTGATAATAAAGATTTACTGGAATTCAGTTACTGAACTAATTCATAATGAGCAAGACTAACCATAATATAGTATACGGGAAGAGTCGCTGTTTATAATGCCTGGTGACATTATCTGACGGTAGATATTTTTCATACAAATATCCTGACAGAATATTAGTTTACTTCTTAAATCACGATATGTTTGTAATGGTATAGATGCCTTTATAATTTGAAAATTTCTATAGTTACTTCACATAAATTAACTTTAAAACGATAGAAAATTGATACTCTATTGGACTGATAATGATTATTAGATAACTTTTGCAGTAATATCTGTAATCGGTAATCGACAGTCTGAGCTTTTCTAAGATTCACTCAATACTTCATTTGAGCGAGTTGCAAATAATTATATATTTTTTTTAATCGTGGATTCTTCCCGTATTAAGTTTCGCTGACAATCACAAACTGACTGGATCATAATTAGACTTGTTATGTAGTAACAAAGCAGTATAAGGAGATAACCAATCAATAATATTAGTATCACTTAAAAACAATCGACGCCCCTGAGAGATCACTCGCATTTGCAGTGTAAGACAATGCTCTCTTCAGTATAGAGAGAATCCGGTAAAAAGCATGATCTCCTCTTCAATGTAGACGGAAAGCGGGCACCTCTCTCACAGCGGGGTACAACAGCTTCTCGAAGTAAGTTTTCTTTTAAAAAATAAAATCAATTGGAAGGTAGAAGAAATAGAAGGTTGTGACCAAACATTATAGCCTAGCTATTTCCCTAAAGTCGACTGTTAAGTCAGGCTGCTGTTGGTATACTGCCTGGCATATCCCCATATTGCTTCCTGTACTGCTTCTATGGAGAACAGCCGCATAATCAGTATTACAAAGCATGATGGCTAATTGCCGTAGGTTACGATATAGAGATAATATCAAATTATTACTGATTGAAAGAAATGCTGCATACTATAGTGGGCGTACTGGTATAAGATCCGAACTATCTCTTCACATTTTTGTAACGCCTTTGTTATCATGTACGGTACAAAAACCCAACACAGAAAATTCATAGAGTATGGGATTTCCCTAACATAGAAATGTATCGCTTGGATTATACGTACGGGTGCGCCAAGCTTCAACTGTACCTGGACCGGGAAAACTATATTGTCAAGAAAACGAAAGCTGTCAGTTTATGACAAAAGGTGAACGATAGAATTAAAACTTCTTTACAACAAAAGGATTGACCCCTATATGACTTTATTTATTCGGAGAATTATAGGAGAATTGGACGAATTGCGAATAATAATAATAATCTACACTCTATTTTATCATAGTTACTTCTTAATAAGCCTATTTTGGCGAATCCTTAAAAATAGTCCTGGAATTTAAAAAAATCAATACTTCGGGTCAACCTCTAGTCCATCCAGTTTCAATATATACTTTACTCTTCAACTCCCTCACTACGTAACTACTGAAGCAGACATCATCATCTAGAAATCATTCATAAGTTACTATCGTTTATACATAAAAATAAGCTTAAATACGAAATTGAAAAAGATGTATTATATATAACTGGCGCTTGCTTTAGGCTATATTTTTGGTGCAAGTATTAAGGTAAACGTTGACCAGATAATTTATTTTTTCAATTTAATATTTTTCAACATCTATTTTTGTTGTAAACCCTGTTACTATTTGATTAGCATATTATAACTTTTTTCGCAATCTCTATTAACCAACACTGTGAAAACCATTTCTTCTCTTACTCTTCGTGATGTTAGAAATCTTAGAATGGCTAACCCTCGGTCGAACCCTTAAACCTTAGAAAGAGTCTGCATCCATACAATCTAATTTCCTTTCTAAGCTATAATACAGCTTCACAAATCTAAATTGATTCTTTTTCTCTGAAGGATGCTTCTCTATATAGTTTTTAAAAGATGTCCTAAATTTCCATGCACAAGTAAGCGACACATTTCAAAAAGCAAACAGAGACTTTTCCTTCACATGACAAACTTTCATTGATTTCTATAAATAAGCAGCAAGAAGAAAAGAATAATATAAGACTACTGTTAGTATAACAATATATAGAAGGAGAGAAGATAAAACATCCTAAAATTTCTGTTTCGTATGGGAGTCGTGTGTAAAAGTCTGTTACAAATTAGTTTCTGCAGTTGTGCCTCATGATCCTTTATTTCTCAAGTGTAAAAGTAATTTATGGTACATTTGAGCTGTACAGAATATCAGACGATCTAATTCCTCTAAAATGGCATTATAAAATAATTTGCTTCGAGCAGTATTATATTGTAATAAATAGTGTTATTATGATCGTTTATTATTCTGTTTGTGACTACGAATAATATAACGTGCAATCCAATATTTTGGAATAATTTAAATTAAAATCGTATAGATATAAGAATAATTGCGAAATGAACAAGTTACTATCGCACTCACAATTTACAAACAAAAAAACTAACTTATGACTCCTGAATTATGACTAAACAAAATATTTAATCGTGTTTTTCTCCAAACCATGATTTTAGAGTTATACACTTTTTTAATTATAGCTCGAAGAAATAGTAAAATTACTTAAATGATAATGAACGGTCGTATTTCCCTGTATATGTCAGTGCTTTTAATTCATCTTGCGAACATTACTATTCGTTCCATCATTCTCATAATAGTTAAAGCAAGTAATGGAAAGGCAAACCTTCCAACATTCAAATGACTTCATTTTACAGAGTTAGGTGATCATTAACTATCAAAACAATGGTTGTGGACTAGATTGTCATCAGAGTAGGGCTTGTCTTATCAGTAGTTTCATATTGATAATAATCAGTTGGCTTAGCAATAACACGGTTAACGGAGGAGAACGTTTTGCACAGTGTTATAAATATTATTTAAAAGTTAAAACAAAAATTAACAAATAGAGAGAGAATATATGTTTATTTAAATACTCTGTTTACATAATAGTAAGTTGACAGATGCCACAGAATAACAATATCAAATTAATTACAATAAAATATTTCCAGATTTTTGTTTTGGAATATATATGGTTGTGCAGAATGTGAATTGAATCATTCAGCACACTCACGACTATTTCTTGCACTAGTTTTTTAAGGCCAAATCTTCTTATAAATTTCTTCATGAAAAAGTTAGTAATCGTTCCTCGGGCGCCAATGTACAATCCAATAACCTCTACACTGTTTAAGCAATATTTTGCAATAAATTAGTTATTCGTTGCAATACAGAACTAAGCTGCTTTTAAAACTAAATGGTTGTCAAAATGTGGTTCCCAACTTTTCTTTGCTAATCAAAAGTAATTATTATATTTTCTTTCCGGTACCAAAACATCATTAGTGTATATACTAATGAAATTGTATAATCATATTATTTATTGTCATTGAAAATACGGCTTTAAGTTTTTTTTATATAGGATTTCAATAATGTAATATTTTATTAGGGACGATCCTATATGTACAAGTCAAAGTGACAAATCTGTTGTTTTAGCTTCCATAGTGGCCTCTCGATATGAAAATGAAGAAAAGAAAAGTACAGCAGAAATGTAATACATTGGTACTTGTCCTTCACTTTTTAAACTCATAAGAATTCATAAGAAAGATGGAGTTGGGAATTTCCATAAGCCATGTGGACACTTTAGGGAGGAAGGTCATAGTTTGTCCATGTGTCCACAAAGGAGGTTACATGTATAAGGGACTTTCCATGTTTATACAAGTTGTAATTTTACGATTTATGATTATGAACAATACCACTTTGATAAGACGAAAGATAGAAAAATAAACAAAAAATATGAAAGATGAACATAAAAAATAGTTTCTCACCTTTTGGAAAAATTTTACTCGGTTAAGTTATGAATTTTTTAACTAAAATTATGTCTACTTGGATTTTATCCAGGTATTTTTTCACATGTGTTTATTTGGGAGAGGGAGAGCGAAGTCAAAATTGCCTAACCATGTCCTCGTGAATTTTGGGCAACCCCTTTATCCAAAACCAACTCTGCTGGGTTGGTCGTACTGTCATTTCTGTTTTTTTTTTCTATTCAGGTTTTGAAAACACAAAAATTGGAAGCGAGGGTCTGAGGATATTGTATTTTGTGAGTGGTTTATTCTTTCTAATATTGTTTGTAACATTTTGTGGAAATATAGTTTCAATCTTAAGCAAAGAGAATCAGGGAATTGAATCATTGGCTGAATTACTTCAAGTACCACATTTGAAAATATCAACAGAAGGAGGCATTACTGACGATATTTTAGAGGTATTTATATTTAAAAAAAAATTATGAGTATAAACTGCAAAACTGTAAAAGCCCCATTGGCAATACTTCCACAGTTTAAATGGCTCAGAAATTCATTTGACTGACTCGACTTATTTTCCTACTATTTATTCAGTTACTGTTTTTATCATGCAATAGAATAATGTGACTTTGTATAGTTATCATTTTGTAAGTATTTTATCATTGTTATTTTTAATTTAAAACAATTCTTATGATTTTACATTTTCTTTTGTTTCTTAGTTGCTGATATTGTAATTCCAGAAGATGGGATTGTGTTCCCGAACCCGGTTGATATTATTATATATACTACACCTGGATTCAAATATGAACCTGATGAATTTCATTCCAATGGGATATATTAGTTTTTATAATATACTAGCTGAAATACCCGTTCTTCGCACGGAGACCACCTCCAAAAATTGTGCATGTAAAATGAAGGAATTAAAAATCAGTAATATTTGAGGTAAAAAGGAAATGAAAAAGAAAATTGTGAAACTTAAATAAACTTGTTGATCGATGCATATTAACATGTAGATCCATGAATATTATTATGAATATTATGAAGATTCTGAGTTTTAGAAGATGAATGTTATATAAGAAATTTTACGCGGAAGCCTCTGCAGGATTATGACTGTATATATATCCTCCCAAGGTAAGGGACGTGGACGCCCTTCCGCTTGTTACCCCGTTTTTTTTTAATTATTATTTGACCCTGTGATTTATTAATAGTCGTAGCAAAGCACACTAAAACTGGAAGTTGTAAACGTTTGTATTCAAAAGGATAATTTGAAGGAATGAGAGGGATTCGTGGTATGAAAACTGATTTCCCCTTTCCACAACCAGCAGTAAGAATAACTGCTTCAATCACATTCTTTCGGAGAGTTTTCACTTGTAACCTGGTATATACAATTGCAGAGTTTAGGTGCTGCTAAGTTCCTTATGAGCATAATGGGTAATCAAATTTTCAATATAATTTTGTGAGCAGGCAGCCCTGGAGCAGTAACAGAATTTAAAAATTCAATGGGGTAATCTATAGTTTCTTCTTGATTTAACACAGTGTTAAAAGAGAAATAAACCATTTCCTCTGCTTGTAATTTACTAAGAACAGAATTATTTATCGTCGCAGGAGCTAATATAGCCCTGTCACAAAGCCATGAAGGTTTTTTCAAAGCTATATCTTGGACGTCAGGGTGAACTTTTTCTATTAAATCATCAATGGTGGCTACTGAACAACATAAACCAGAATGAACAAACATTTCATTGCCAATAAGCGGCACCTTACCATCACCAATTTCAAGTAACAAATCAGAAAATTCCTGTATATCTGTATTGCCACCGACTCACCGAGATGAACATGCATATTAAAAGTCAGATTTAAAATATGTACATCAGACCAAAAGTTTGAATATTTCAGAGAGGCATTTACCACATTTGCTCTTGTACTGTTCGGTAAAACTGGCGAAAATCTCCAGTCGAAAATCTCCAGCAAACAATGTAATAACACCCCCATTTTAGATTTATTATTACGTATGTCTCGTAAAGTTTTTACTAGAGCCTCTACTGATTTTTTGTTTCCCATTGTATGTTCGTCCCATATAATGATTATACTATTTTGCAAAAATTTAGTCATATTACTGTTTTTAGTAATACTGCACATTGATGCAACAGTGGAATCAATATTTAGCGCAATTTGAACATTGAGTTTGCAGTTTTGTATTAACATTAAAAACAGTAACGAAAGTAGCAAATAAAAAATGAGAGTACTGGCGAGAAACATAATTGTACATTTTTTTAAACAATTAAAATCCAACAATGTGTTTCAATATTTCATAATAAAGTTTAATTTTTGTTCTTAAAGTCAGTTTTATGTTATTTTTCTGGTACTAATAAAAACTACTGTATTATTGTATCTCCTAATATTCTAAAAATAGTGATAATTAATAATTTTGTTAAACGAATATTAGTATCACATTTAACACTGACAAAATTAATATAACTGAAATCCTGGCAAGATTTTTTGAAATGTTTTTGTAATAATTATATATTAGATTATGGCTTCAGGCATAATAACTTGTAAAGTTCAAAATTCATAATAATTTTAATTAGAAAATAATTTACAGTTATAAAAAAACATATATTTGTGTATTATGTTAGTACCAGAATATTATTAACTTTCAAAATTAACGTAAAAGCGTCAGTATTACGACTTTAAGATGGACCAATGCAGTCAGTGGTATTTCAAGATTGATATCGATATATTTAAACTTAAGTTAACTGGTTTTTGTTATTAACTTACAGATTATTTACAATTATGTTTGATATTTATATATTTTGTTATAATAGTTAGAATTATATAAACTGGTGAGAGATACTTCATTTAATTATGAATGATATTTAGCAATAACGTTATAATTTTATAGAAATATGAACATTTTTATAAATTTTCGGATAATTCAACAAAATAAGCCTAGATTTCGATCATTTTTTATTCATCGCTGAAATTCTAAAACGCGTACAGAAATATCTAGCCTAAAACCTGACATGGACAACATGTAAGGTAACATAAAATCTCGCAGTTTTTTTTTCGGTTCTCCAGTTATAAACTGATATATATATACACATGTTCATTCTTCTTTTATGAAAGAAGAGATTTATATAGATAGATAGATAGATATACTATTGTTCAAAATGTCTAGAAGCAACAAAAATATTATTATGTATAAATTTTTTTAAAGTCCTTAATATGAATTTCGATTTGAAAGAAAAACAAATTATATTTATAGTCTTGCAAATAACTAATATATAAATGATTTTTCTAAAGCAAAATTTCAGTTAATCATTCCATTTATATATAACTTATAACTTACTCATTACTGTGTGAAGTATCCACTGAACTAAAATAATATCTTAACTGAAAGAAAAGGATAAGTTATGTTAAACAAATATGATCACTTTTCATAAAATATGCTGAATATCAAAATAAAACAAGTGGATAATTTCAAGGTCTCATCTGTATACTGCAGTTGTACTGTGTAACACATGCTCTTTAATTAATAATGACGCATGATAATTTCCAGTTCCCCGCATCAGGATAACAATAAAATATAAATTTGTCACAAATGTATTAACATAGAATTGTGATTTTTATTTTTTCCTAAAATAATGAACTCTTTATTTCCAATTTGAATACATTATTTTTGATAAGAGTTATTACAATAATTGCAGATAAAAAAGTAAGTTTTTGTTATAATTATAAAAAGGTAAATATTATTTAACAGTTGATAAAGCCTTTTTATTAATAAAGGTGAAACATCCTGAAGCTAATTAGTTTGTTTCGTATTAGTGGCCAGACCCAAGAAGTATCTTAAACATGAATATGTCACTTAATCTCCATACGAGCATAAGGTAAATATTATAATGTATAATATTATTTTTGCAAACATCGAAAACTAACAACAATCTACATAAGCTTTAACTCAGGAGTGTTCCACGTTTACTCCTCTGGTATATTGCACCCCGTTCTCTTACACGATGCTTGCGATGTTCTTCACAGTCAAATAGGTATTCTATGACCATGAACCTACTGGTTCAACCACAGGTCTCACAATTAAACATTCAGCTATAACTTCAATTACGGCGATTTTTTAAAACTGCTTTGATCGGCAACTGCAGC
>JAQIWE010001334.1:0-16260 GCA_034698565.1 Campodea plusiochaeta
GCCAGTCTATATTATTTTGCCAATTTCTGTGAAATTGTAATGAGTTTCACGCAGTAGTCCACATCGATCTACTAATTTCAAAGTAAAACTTTATTTATTTAATAAAATTTGAAAATTATATACAGTTCCTTTACAACACAGAAACTTTATAGTTGTACAAGAGAGCAATTTTCGAAGAAATATGATTGTGGAGCATACTGCAGTATATACCAACACTAGCTGCAGAGTATAATGAACCCCACGTGAGTAATAAAAGTAGTATATGAACATGATTTTTGAGAAAATAACGAAGCAAATGTCTTCAAGTGCATCATGCAAACCCAACTGCTGGTCGATTCATCACTGAATAAAAAGGGGTTAAAATATATATATTAGAAAGAGAACAGGAAATGTGTCTTCCTGTTAGAAGAGGACAACGGTAGAAATTTTTTATTTGGGCTTTTAACTTTCCATATACGGGTACAAGAAATAAGCTGTTTAAATGCGAGCGTTTCTGAGGCGAGAGATGGTTTTAAAGCGAGTTGAATGCTTAGTGTATGGTAGTTTTATTATGGATTTTTATGCAGTCTTGTAAACATCTGCGGGAATGTCCGGGTGGTGCAGCTTTTTCACTCGCTTAATTGTTCTTCTTTATTCTTCTTTCATATTTACGATTACATTATTTCTGAATATGACTTCAGAGTAAAGCTATTGTATAACTTAACAAGCAGTAAGTATTCTGTATTGTTTTGACGATAGAACTGCCGGGAAAATCTAAAAATAGAAGAGCATTTTGTATATGTGAAATACGGAGCTTGGTGTAAAATCTGACATCAGGATAGTTTCTACTCCCACCATCAGAAGTAACAAAATGAGCTGATAAAGTTTTGAAATATAACGATAAACGGTTTTAATTATTCCTAAGAAAAAATATGATGTTTCTCAAACCACTATACTGTAAATTGTTGAGTGTGAAATAAATCAAAGCTTTCAGTTTGAATGAAACAGAATATAAAAAGTAATTATATGATTATTTGCATAATTATACTATGATATCGTCATTGTCGCACGTGTCCCCTAAGGAAAATTCGACATATTACACAACCAGGATAACTTTGAATTTTCACTTTCGGTATAGAATTTCTATTCGTTGTTTCCTTTGCGTCTATATTTCTCTCCTCTGGTGGGCAGTTTAATACCTTGCGGCAAAAGATTTGTACCTCATTTGGAAGCGGTACCGCGCTTTGAAATTCAAGGCCTCGTTTTTTGTGGTCTGTGCAAAATTGACTTCATGTCATTAAAGCACGAAGGAATGCATTGCTTTTCCACACAACCAATTTCTTCCTGCTAAAAGAAATGGTACATATGAATGACTCGCTCCTGAACTATTACCATATGACATTTTCAACTCACAGTATTTTGAGCATGAATGGTTCCTGTCTTCCACAGTTGGGTATTCTGTTACGTTTTCTCACAATGACTGTGATAGATGCTGCTTTGAAACCTTCGCTACGATTTTTTTTACCCTCGCTCGGGAAAAAACTGACAACGTAAATGAAACGCAGGCTGTTTACAGAAGGTGAATCTCTTGCCTTTTCGGAAAACCGCTTTGTTGACGATATTTTTGGGGAACCACATATACATGGCAACATTAGCGGTCTAGTATATATATGTTGTAACGAAAGACATAACGATTGTAGTCATAGCACAAAGAAACTGATTTTAGGATTGTTGAACAACATTTTGAATTTCCTGGACACTTCTGAGCTTTAAAAGATTTTTTATCGATTTTTGTAAGTACATTTCAATTCCTATTTTTGTGCAATTTCTAAAGAACAATATAATGAAAATACTTCGACTCCCCGCTCATGCAATAGCCATGAAGTTATAACTTTTACTCGATAGAGTGAATGCTGCAGGTACAGATTTTAAAATAATCCATTACAAGCTATTTATGTTTGATATTGTGTTTTGAAAGCGGTGTACATGAAATATTAATACCCGATTGAATTTGCATTTGTATATCTCATAATTTTAAAATATTTGTAGGAGTAATAATTGTTTTATGTATATTTATAGGAAAAGTAGGAATAAATTCAGTTTTATTTACAGAAATATCGCTTGTTCTTTGCTAAGTGGTTCAAAACTTTATAAAAACGAAAAGCACGTTTTCTTGAGAAGATTTTTTCTCTTCAAGTTAAATATATTAGCTTGTGTGAGTCATAATACAATTGTTTTAACAGATTGATTATATTCGAAGTAAAACAATAATAGAAGTAACCGACACTCTTCCCTGATTGTTGGTGAGTATTGATATTCCATCTGTTTCTGTGTGTTTCTCAAATCATCCTGTCAGTTTTGCTCTGTTGAATAGGCATTCGACTCCATGTGCTCATTAACGTACACAAGAATTCAAATTCCAGCATCTTCGTTCCTTTGTGTTTTACATCCTTATCATTCTACATTGTTTCTTATCTTTTCCCTTTTTTAGAAGTGGCTCATTAGGAAAGCAATTCTATTTATTTTTCACATTATAGTTCGATTGGTTCATACAGTAAGATTAGAACAGAAAATCAAGATGAAGAAGTTTTGACTTGCAAATCAGAATGAAGATTAAGTTTGTACTAAAAACAAAGAAGAATGAATGAAGTATAACATAGTGAGTGAATTTTGGAGTGAGTTTAGATGAGGAACTCGTGGAAAATTAGGAATGTTGAAGGAATGAGAGTAGAGAGAAATATTCCCAGTGGTGGAAATGTACAGTGATTAAGCACTTTCGTCATTCTGCTATTAGCAAGTGTGACTGTTGGATTTTTTAGAAACAAGTTCAGGTTTTCTTTTTTTTTTCTTGGAAATTGATGTATTACACGTAATTAAGCAAATTTATCATGTTTACATTACATGCATATGGAACAGTTTAAATTTGATTTAACGATTTAATAGTAACACCAAAAGAACATAATTTTCGTATCGTAAATTGATAAATAAATCCAATAGCTAAAGACGCACCAGGAAAATACCAGAGAACTATAAATTACCAAATGTTTTCTTCTTTTTTATTTATTATTATTATTGGTTTATTTTGTGGTCCTGAAGCATACAATTAAACCTTAATAATGGAGAGATAATATTTGTAAAACAAGACTACCAGCAGAGTGAAATTTAATTTAGGTAAAACACCACAAATTGGTAAACAAGGAGGCTTGGTGTGTGTATGACATAATAAATGTGTGAGCGTAATGAATAAAGTTGTTTACAAATTTATTCTGTTGTAGTAGAATCTACCGCTCTTCTTCTTTTCCCCTCTTGTGCTAAAAGTGTTAATGTTCGTAACGCACGAGACTCTCAACTCACAAATTTCTCATATATCATTTTAATGGTCGTTAGGACTTTCAAAGTTAAGGGACAGAATGTATGTAAGTGTCAAACACACAAGTAATGATAGAAAAATATGTGACCCTGTGGTACAGTATACTTCACTATGAATGTTTTGGATAGACCGACTTTCAATGGGGTACCCGTGAATTATCTCTAATCCATCACAGAAGTTTCGTACCATTACTCGAATTTCATACATCGTATATTTACGATGCTAAACTTCCATATGAGAAAGTGGTGTATTTTAGAAGAAGTCTTGAATTATCCAAATGATTATTGTTATAGATCTGAGTAACTTTCAGTATTTGAGTAACTATCTCCACATCATCAGTATTTGAGATGTTTCTGTACACTACAATATGTAATATTATCGTAACTTGAAAGTTATTTTCGCTCAGGCTTATACGTAATGTGGATGAAATTGAGCTACCAAAAGGTAATACAGCATTGTTTTATTTGCTCTTTCCAGTAAATACTTCTTCGTCAAAAAGTTAGGCTAACGTTAAAGTTAAAATACAATAACATTGGGTTCTCACGAGTCAGTCTAAAACATGTTTCGTAATATATAATGAAAAAATTCGCTAAACCGCAAGAATTCCCCTTTTTGGTAGAAAACTAACTCCCTCTACACCATATATGGAAGTAACTTTAAAAGTTGAATTTATTTGTGTTGAAACTACATTCTCCATCTTACTCATCGAATAATTGTTTTCATTCTTCTATCAAATCATGATGTATGTAACGTGGGGTCAATATCCTTAGAGAAATGCTTTGTAAGAACCTATTGGTGATTTCAATTCATTCCAATACTATATTCCAGTGACTTATCTGCATTTGTTTTTGACTTTCTCATCTATTGTCCGTCAAATTCTCAGCAAGTATTCTCATCGTGAACACAAAAAAGGCATTTCTTCGCTTAGTGATGCCAATAATATCAATTGGGAATAGCGTTTTATTCTAAGACCATGATGCTTTGTTGCCAATGGAAGTTTCTATTTTGGTCGCTCTGAAACTGAAATGGCAACCATTACATTTTAAATAATTGCTATATTTTATATATGACCTGGGAGTAAATTAATGCAAATAGTAATTTCTTAAATGTAACTAATCAGATTGAAATCTTTAGCTCAAAAGTAGAGACATAATAAATCATAATTTGACAATGGTTATTGCAATTTCAGCGTAGAAAAATGGAATGGTAAGTAATTTTGCCATGTGTAGGCACTATTTTTCAGACTTAAAGTTTTTGTACTGTACTATATGGTTGACAATTTCCCAAAGGTGCATTTGTACTTGCTGTTGTTTGCAGTTTTCCCACTGAGTATTGTTGGTAACTGTACGAAAAAGCGCAGTATTTTCCTCTTGCAATCACCTTCTATGAGAACTCCTCGGCTCTCCGCACCGATATTTCTGCTCCATAAAATCTCGCTATGTAGACTGCATTCAGGGGTAGCATTATTGAGGTTGGTCAGTATTCCTACTTGCTTGTTTGTTTGTACTTTTTCTGATAATACTGAAACTAACTTCAACTATTAGTAAAGTTGAGATTTTTTGTAGGATCGTTAATGGGATGAAACATATATTAAGATTTACAGTTAATATTCTATTAATTTTGAATAAATTGTTCCACTGAAACGATATTCTTAAGTATTGACATGTTTCTACTTACGTGCGATTGTGTCTCTTCATAGTGTTCATCTGTATACACGAAATTATTCTGTCCCACTCTATGATAGAACAGTATTCTGGGATCGTCGAATGATGTTTCATTTGTTCTTCTCGTCCCCTCTTCATATATAGAATTAGAATGTGTTGTTCACTATTTAACGTACAGTATTTTAAATCTAGTTTCGTGCTATTTTAAATCTGCTTTTTTAAATTAAAATTCAAACAATAAAATTTCCAGATACTTTTACATCAGGGAAACTGACTACAAATCTTTTCTTCCAATAATCGAGTAACTTAATTGTTCGTGTGGTATTGAATCCTACTAAACCTATACCTTTAACCAACCCTAACATCAAGTATATCATTATTATGATTTATCACATCCAATAATCTTCAATAAAACTATTCATACTTGGATGGAGTAAGAAGACAGATCTTATGTCGCACAGTAACCCAAAAATCATTGTGTAAATAAAATAACTAATTTTTTTCTTATGAGTGTGCAGTGGGTACTTTAGAAGTCATCTAATAAAGATGTAAATTTGTTAAAATTGGTAACTCCTTCCAATCCTGCCCTATACAAAGTTAAAAGAAAATTCTCTTAGTTTGGCAACACTACCTCTTTCCTTGTTATTGAGCATCATCACGTCATGCAACGATTCAAAAGATGGCGACAAATATTCTTTTTCATAGCTTACCTTTTCAGGACCTAGATTTAGGCAATTTGCGTACATTTCATTCTTACTCGGAAGATTCATTCTGATGTGGATGCGTCTTTTTCTTTTATTGTAGGAAAAGAATACCAGCCAATTTTTTACATCTTCTTTGTTCTGTTAGTGATGAAAGGATGAGAAATTTGTATTCTAACGTAGTGATGGGCATGGAATGTTGTTATCTTCATACAAATATCTAAACCTGACTGTATGGTGTCTTACATTTAAATTTTCCAGGAACACCTGAGAATTTTCATCACTTTTACAGCAGGATAAAAATCAAAAATTTACAAGAGTTGTCCATGGTTACCGGTACTGATTTCTTGTAACAATAGTGTTAGTGTGAATATTAAAGGATAAAAAGTTCATATACCGATTAGAAAATATTCATATTTTCCTCATTTAACACATTAGAGATGATGTCATATTTTCAAATTGATTTCAAAAGACGAAATGTTTCTGGTTTTGGTTTGTGGGTATTATATTTTTCTTTTCATGTCGAAAGTTCAGCTTTTACTATATTACCGTTGGAATCGTCACTTCCGCAAATATATGTATATTAGGCATAGTTGTAACAAGAGTGGATTGTGGACATGTTACTTTAACGGCGTCTGATTGGAGCTTACTACATTATTGTTGATATAACTGTTATTATACTGGCCTCAAAACTGCCCTCAATAAATCTGTAACTTCTTTAACTGAAAAGATCGTATAAGAAACAAATTGTTCCTCTAATGGCAATATCATGTTAAGGAACTACACGTTATCAGCTGTAAAGAAAAGTGACGTTAATAGTAGTCGTATATTTCAATATAATCCCCGACGAAAATACTCTTCCATTACTTACTACACCAATTTAACCCATTTTGAGGTAACATAATCAGTTTCACGTAGTAATAAGTGTTGAAGGAACGGTTTTTCTACTCCACTGCATCTCGCAAGTCAGTCTTTCCATCGGAATAAAGTCTCTTCTTCTTCGTTTTCAAACGATCTTTTTTGATTTAGGGGGGATGCTGGTCTTGAAGAGGAGGTAGGGGAGGAAAAAATGGTTTGTTTGAAATGTGACTTTTTGGAACTGGACCTGAATTGAAATGTAGGATTACACCGAAAGTCGAAGATGCCCCACCAAATTGAACTTGTCTATATTTTTCTTACGGGAATACGAATGTCACACTGGAATTCGACTGATCTTTTTTTAGGTACCGTTCCATTCTATAGAACATTCCGAAATGATTAGTTAGAGTTTTGTCCGCGGAACTTCTTGTTATATTACAGTAATGATGTCATAACTCTAGTAAGATACAAAGGAGATTTATGGTTCTGGTTCATTAATTTTATTTTTAGCATTGTCATAAAACTTATACCTACCTTATCTTTAACACTGCAGCCGTCTGACACGCCCTTTCTGTATTGTACCCTTTTTAAGATCTCCTAACTCGATTTCAAATCTACCAAACAAAAGAATAAATCGCATAAATTTTTATTTCTTTGCGAAGAATATTTGCGCAACAGTCGATATAGTGAGATATGTAAATTTTTAATTTTCAAAGCTTTACCGCTTGCTCACTCTTCTCTACATTATTTCATATTGGAGTAAGAAACACAGCAAGGCACCAGAGCTCCAAGGTCATGTAAAACACCAGGACATTGCCTCTTCAACGAACGTTTTTCCTTCAAGGTATTTTGTAAAACAAAGCCATTATTCTCAAATCACCTTAGCACTAAAACCGCAGTTTTTGCTTCAAATAAAGAAAAGAACATTTTGACTCTTTATAACTTTCCTTACACATCTTACATTTCGAATTAAAGATTCTATCCGTGTTTCTACAGCTTCGCCCCGTTACCGTATCTTTTAGTTTCAAAAGGATAGTAAAACAAACAGGCGATATTTCCGTTCTTTTTTATGTTGCTTTCTCATAAAAAAAGTTCCATTTCATTGCTTCAAATAAGTTGAACATTTTTTATATCTGTTCTAGTGTTCTTAAACTAACAGTGATTTTGTCCATTGGTTATTACTGTCATTACAGAAGTCGACAAGCCCAAAGTTTCTTTACGATGGGTGATGTATACTTATTTGGTGGTTCGTATAAAGAATTTTAATATATTGATTCTTGATGGAGATTGCCTTTCCCAAACCATTCATTTTCCAGAGAGAAAATAATAGCACTTTGGTAGATGTATACACAGAATAAAGAAGTGAATTTGCAAGTCCCCAAGCTAAAATGTGTGTTTGATTTAATGCAACGTAATGTTTGTGAATTATTATAAAAACTGCTTCGATTTTTTTATGTTTATAATAAAAATGTGCTTTAGGGAATTACAGAAGAATGTTATGTATAAACCCAACCTGATAATAAATTGACACATAAATTGATCAGTATGGGGTTAATCTATTAAAATATGAACTATAGTATACCTACTGAGATCAAAAAATCATCATTCATTAATTTTAAAAAATCTAATAGAATGATAATATATTTTCAATCATTGCATTACGAGTCGTCAGCAAACAAGTCTTCGTGTTATTGCAGAGTGTTGTTACTGATCGTCAATGTTTTCGTTTGTTTTCGAAGTTATTGTGGATATTTTTTATCTTATTTACAAATCGTTAACTTCGAATAAACATAAGAAGCAAACTTTTCTGGGAGTGGGTATATATTTTAACAGTAAATATTTAGGAAGTTGTAAGTCTTAGTATAATTTCTGTTTATTATATTGTGGAAACCATTTTCGTTAAACTGATGATAAAAATTCAAGGTGATGTATTCATGTTTGTTTACGACTCAACCCTAATTATCATATAGTCACCTTTTGTGTTTTTACTAGATTTTCATCATGTTTTCATTGCAATAAAAAGTAAATTCCCAAGAAGTATAGTTGTTTCCTCTCACTAATTACGATTTTCCTTTCATCCATTTTGAGTGGTTTAGACATTTCATATGGTTGGGTTTAACAGAGTCGTAATTGCTCATACGTGACATTTAAAGATGTAATTTTCTTCATGCGCTTACTTGCCAGCTAATGATTTTCTCCCTATTTTAAGAGCAGGTACGAAGGTGGTAACATGAAAGAAAAAAAGACCTTTAAAAGTTGTTTTATACACAGGAAAATTCTACAAGACGAGAGAATGAAGTAGAAAAAGTCGATGACTGCGAATACTCGATAGGAGAAATCATGTGTTATCACGTAAAGCCTTCCGGAACCGTACTTAGAAACAATCGGTTAGCACGCAACTTCCTTCAAAGAAGTTTCTATTAAATCCATTGATTGAATAAAATGAACTAACCAATATTAAAGGTGAGAATAATTTCCTTTTAGTAGGAGCCATACCGTATCTTCCGTCTAATGACAATGGATCTTCCTATTTGGAAACCCTTCTAGAGCCCACCTGAAGCGCATTTTTCAAAGGGAAGGAGGGAGATAAGGGGAGGGGGGCAAGTGGGGGAGGACATCGTGTTTCGGAGGATGGGTGGATCCACATAGCAGTGTTGCCTCGCTTGTATAATCGCTTATTTTTGTCAGCAAATGATCGTAGAATTTTTGAACATCGTGACTGAACTGATATCTTACAACTTTTCGAGGTTCGTGGAAGTTTAATGATTTCAAACTAGATGCATTCTCATCCTCCAAGTCATACAGATGCAAAGAAGGTTTCATTTATTGCTTTTCGAGATGCAGTCTTTGTAAGTGCGAAGAGAGACATGGAATTTTGCAGTTTTCTCACAATTAGGTTTTAATACTTATTTGATCAGGTTAGAATAATTAAAAATAGAGACATTCAATAGAAGAACGTACAACCATTTTCTTGTGGTAAAAAGTATTCAACTTTAATTGCATTAATATACAATTACCTGAAAGCAATTCATTAAACAGTGAACGTAATGGAAATTGAATGTTGCGTAAATAGTTGTTAATTGGCGAATAAATATGCATAAACTAATACGAGATGAAAGTGAAAATTCAATATTTATATATGTTATAACAACAACACCACAAATTTTGATATTTGGATTTACTATTCAATGGACCCTGTGTTAATTCTGTCCCACTTGGTTCCATTACTATGTACTTAACGAACTATATTCATCATAATATTGACACATTCGAATAGTGCATATGATGATTTTATGTGACACCCTCTTTCCCCAGGGAAAACCCTAAATCCGGACCTCTCAACGATTTCAACCCAACACACAGAGGGAGAGAGAGAGAAAACAGGATTACATTTAAATAATACCGGAATAAATAATTTTTCACAGCACGGTGTCAAATAGATTTATTCGCTACGAAAGAGACAAAACGTTTGGAAATATATCCGAAAGAGAAAAGGCATTAATAATAAATTTCATCCCACGAAGACACAATAACAAATGGCAAGTGTAAATATATATCATATCACCCCTAACTTCTCTCATCCACAAGAAAATAGCCTAATGGATAATATATCAGAAAAAAAGATAAGGAAAGTCTTCATGCAGAAACTTTAAAAGGAAAGAATCGTTCTAAGAGAAAAATATTTGGACATTTCATGTGGCGTGGAAATCCGTTGACGCATAGGGAGGTTTGTTCAAAGCCATCTGACCATCATTTGTCATTTGGTACAGTTTCCTTCACAAGTAACATAGGGAATGTGTATATATCAGTGGAAGTTACTCTTTCCTTTCAACCTTAGTGTGAAAACAATAAGTTAAAATCAATGCTTCCAACGGAAACAGATGACTTTGCTGTTTAGGAAGTATTATTCTTACTTTTTTATATTCTTTTATGCAGAATAGTGATGGAAAACACTCCTTCTTCACGTGCGTTATTATTTGTAAAGGAAATTGTACAATGAAACATCTTTCAGTAGTTGTGAATTTATATTATGCAAAATAATTTTTTGGGGAGTGTTTTATCTGATGTTTTGGCTGGGATTTTGGGATATAATTGAAAACGCTAATTGAGTTTTTTTAAGTGACATTTTATCAGATAATATATTATGATTTCAGGTTCATGGATAATGTTAGTCTATAAATAATTACATTAAGTTTAGTACTCATCAATATTTCAAGGAGAATTGTTGTAAATTTCACACGAACCCCTTGACCGAATGGACGATACAGGAAGGAAGGCAAAAAGAATTTCCAAAATTTATAAGTTGGTCAAATTACTAACCTGAGAAATAAGTGCACTGTAAGCATAATTTCCCAAAGTTTCCTAAATATTCACTCATTACTCAATTTGTTTTACTACATTGATTTGAAACTAATTAAAATGGTTCTGCCTACAATGACGTTGAAGATACAGGATTCTTATTTAGCATTTTAAATATCACATCCAATAACGTTTATGACTGAAAACCAATAATTTCAGTATAAAATTGAGTTATTCGTGAAACATCTTTACAATATTGGTCAATAATAGTGATATTACTTCGTGTTCGATAAAAATAATGTTGCTTTAAAAAAATATCCGAATATAAAAATATTGGAATGGAAAATTTGAGTTGTCACTTGCAGTAGAGTATCTGACAAGTGTTATCTCATGCGGGAGCGATCTATTATGAATGGAAGAGAACGATGTCAGACTAACTACATGGGAATACTAGCTCCCCCTCTCTCCCTTCAAATACAACCATGCGTTATAAAAGTAACAATATTTTTATAAGGTTTAATATAAAATTCACCCTGTTCGTTTAGACATTGTCATTAAACGAAGCTCGCGCTTATATTAAACTTTCACTTCCAATAAAATAGACTGGCGAAGTCTACATAAATGTCGGTTTATTAATTCCTCCAGGTTTATTAATTCCTCCAAGTTTATTAATTCCTCCAGGTTTATTAATTCTTTTTTCTTCTTACGATAAGCAATTTTATATTTTAATCTTAGTAAATATATGAAATATTTTTTTATCTCAATCATACATTTTGATCTATAATAGATGATCGAACTGGCAAAACAATTTAATAATCTTCCAAAATACTGCATTCTTTAATGAAACTTACCAATTATAAAAATATATCTGCAAAACTGTCTATTTCCAATGTTAATATATTCCAATCGGAAGTCGGAAGTATTGAAACGTTTGCTTCCTTGGAGTCGCACTGTACATATAATGAATGTAACATAAATATTATTTTGTTAATAAGTATAGTAGTGAAGAGATTAAAATACTCATAAGATTTGCAATCTCGTGAAATATATTATCTGATCCAGGTTAGAATTAAATAGTTAGCAAATATTTGCTCTGTAATATGTGTATAATTTGTAACTAACTACTTTAATATAGAAATGTTAACCACCACAGTAAAAATTCGAACAATGTGTCATCCAAAAATAACATTTCCTCTTCTCTGTTTTAAAACCCTTCCTATAGATTGTAACTCATTAATTTCGTTAATAATGACTGTAATGATTTCCCTACCACACTCTTGTTGAATGTTCAAGTCTTCTTTGAAAGTAAAGTGCTTGTGATTGCTCTTAATGAATCTTGGGGAAGCTTATCATTCAATCTGTTCTTGATTGGAATTTGACATTTAAGAGAAGAGCAGAGAATAAACTTTCAATTTGTCTCTCGAACAACTTCTATAGGAAATACTACTGTATTGGTTGTCAGGTTTATTTCAAAGAATATTTCCTGTTGAGGAAGTGTTTGTGAGGAATTATTCTGAGAGTGAAAATATAAACCTGATGTATAGAAGGAATTGGAAACAAAATGCTCACAAGTGAGGAAATATAGAAGTACAGAAATTCATAATTGTGTCCTAATAGTGTTACGATTAAAAACTATATCTGTATCATCTAGTCATATGAAATATTGTGTTTTATAAATGCCATCAAATATGTTCAATATCACGCTGAAATATTTTATGTTTCATAATTAAAACTATTATGGGATTATGGTTCTTTTCAGTTTTCAGTACTCTCATAGACTGTACATACTATTCACTTTAGGATGTATTTCAATTTCTCTACTATTTACAGTTATATACAATGTTATAACTTATTTGTAAACCAGTGTTGTCATTTTCTTGAATTTTTCGTTGAGGTTTAATTTTTAGAATATAAGGAAATCCTCGTGCATAAATTTAAAATAGGAATAAAATTCAATCAGTCAAAATGCTCTATAATTAGTTGGCAATTTTTACAAAAACTACGTAACTCATAAATTATATATTATAGCCTATATTGCGAGAAGAAGAAAACACTAAAAACATAAAAATACGTGATTGTCTTTCACACAAAGAGTCTAATGGAGTGAATGATTGACGAAAAGAAGTATAACAATATGGTAATATCCCAGTATCGCCAGAAATGATCAGTCACGTCAAAGATATTGTAAATTTTTAGAATATATTTTCACCCACAAATACCTTGAGGGAGATAGGGATTCCTGTGACATCTGTTCTAGTGTCAGAAGAACTTTGCATCTGTTAAAGAAAGACAGATGATGCAATTACGCTACGGTTTCGAGAGAAGAATATCACCAGCTTACAATTAAAGAACGGGTCGGAGTTATAATTTATGTTTTTGAATGATAATTATAACTATTAATTATAGAGTAGAGATGAAATAGTTCTTGTTGACGTCATGTGACAGTTATTATGTTTCATATTATACTGTATGAAACTTTCATTTTAGAATAGAATAGAATTGAATAGAATAGTCTTTATTTCCATGCAGAAAAAGGCGGCAATACAAAATAAATTATTGTTTCTTCCTTGCAACCTATACAAACACAACATAGAAAACACATTTAGAAAAATATATATGAAAAAAGTAGAAAAGCAAACAGGGTATTTTAGTATTTCAGAATTATTTGGTTAATGTACGTAATGAGAATGAGAGAATGTAGAGCAAAGGAAATCTACTCTGGAATGTAATATTCAAATACCCTGCAATCTTCTATACAGTGATTATTAAAAAAAGTAATTTTATAGTACTTGTGTTAATGAACATGTAGGGATATTTTTGTAATATCTGTTTCATTTGATTTTTGTTCTTTCGCACTGATGATATTACAAATTCGAATTTGTATCTGCGATACTAAAATTCGTCATTCGATATTTAATTTTACTCGTACTATGGGCAGAATATTATCTATTGGTCAGTATCGTCATTTTTTGTTTCTAGTAGTAGGTAAATGGTATTCAGCTATACGAAAAAGAGTTTCGATTTCAATGTAATACAATCGAACTTTGCATGTTGGTAAAACATTTTAATTTTGGTAATGGCAAGTTGTATGTTGGTTGGATAAGTGAAGCGCGATTTTAAAAGAGTTAGAAATAAGTTGAAAAATTGAACTCATATAAACACAAGAGCTCACTGTACCAGTACTTAGGTAATATGAACGAAAATCATGAAAATTCCTCTCTATGAGTGAACGATAAGTTTCTACTTAGTTTCGCTATAGTTAACAAAAATGTAGAAAATTCTGTACACATATTATTATTTTAAATCTGATAATGTGTCGCTACAATTTTCCTAAACACTCCCAACATCAAACTGTCAATATTACCATAATACCCTATTATCACGCCTCTCACCATTGTGTCAGTTCCGCTTCTGTCTCTCTGCAACCTAAAATGGACGTGTGATGAACCTTTCAGTCATACTCATCATACCAATTAAACAATCTTCAACTAAAAGTGGGGGTCTATTTCTGGTGAGATATTTTAATGGGAGCAATTCCTTTGCAGCTTTTCTTAAAAAGCTCCAGTTGTGGAAGGCAAATGTGTCTCTGGGGAAATTTCCCTCAATAATGAACAACGTAAGAAGGGGAAGCGAAAAGCAATTTCAACCAGCAATACTACATTGTACGTTACATCAAACAAATTAAGACGAAATGCTGGAAATTCACTTCACAATTCCTTTACACGAAACCTCTATTTTTCATACTTTGAAATAAAAAGTACTTCGGTTGAAAGTAGGCGTATTTTTAAAACTTTTTTTTTTCTCGATACAAAAAGTTTCCCTTGTTTCGGAAGATTTGTTTCCGGTTGGATAGATGTTCAAGTGCACGATCGAAAGAACATGTCTCAAATGGAAAAGCGTATTCAAATTATATATTCATGGATTCAGTTTTTCTAACTTTTTCTGTATATAAAACAAATAGCAATCGCTTTTGAAATGATGGGGCAGAAACGAGATGTATAGTGATCATAAATTAGGGGTTGACCAAAGGAAATTTTAAAGATAGAAACAATTTTCGTAAAAACTTTTCTGGGAGATTGAAACTCTTTGGTCGATTGGTATTCAAAACCTCCCAGTTTGACTTTTACGACCTTTTTTCTACTGGCAGTAAATGCTTCCTGGGAGCAAAAAAAAAAAAAAGCTTTTCACAGTTTAAACGTTAAGAATAAATAATAGTTGCTAAAACGCCACCATTGTTTTTTGTAGATGGTTGAGTCAGTAGGGCAAGTTGTTATGCTTCAAAATATAAGGATGAGAAACAGCTATTTTTGATAAGTTGATGACTGGAAGTTTATACATTCCCATGGAGGAAAATTTGCAACCGTTTAGAAAACCGCTAATAACACACGCCATGCTCTTCTTATTCAGTATTTATGAGGGTTTAAAAAGGGTTTTTACATTCCAATGGGTTTACTAACCATTTTATGTTGGAGGTTGGACCAACTCATTTGCAGATTTGGGTCGGTGGAATAAATTCCAGGGAATTTGAGTTTTATGTGTTGCCAGCCTTGTAATTAATATCGATGTATTCAAAATTGTTTTTCTTACGTGGAAGTATGTTAGAAATAATACCGCAGGATGAAATATTGGGAGAATTTCTTTTAAGTTGATATCCGAACATTTATAATTATGTTTTTGTTTGCATTGAAAGAGACTTAACATTCAGAATGGATTGCATTAGATGATGATATGATTTTATATATGTTTATTTATACATACTCTGTTTACATATAGTAAATTGACAGATGCCGCAGAATAACAGTATCAAATTAATTACAATAAAATCACTAAGAGATTTTTGTTTTGGAATAGATATGGTTGTGCAGAATGTGGACGGATCATAAGCACGACAACTCCTTGAATATCACTGTTCTGAAACTAAAGTGAATAAGTTGACATTTATTCTCTGATATTGGAATGTGTACATTTATGCGTTAACAGCTACTGAGTACTGCCACCTCCAAATAAACTTTCCACATTCACAAATTCCCGAGCTCTAGTGACATTGTCAGATGTCTCTTTATAGTTTACTAAATTCGGTTTCAGAAAACAATATTAACACCCAACTATCAAAGAAACAACTTTGACATTATTATTCTACCATTCTACTATTTAATCTTCTTCCGAATGATAAAATTCTATTCTGTGGATATCAGGAGTTTCCGTTCGAATAAATCTGCCATGATAGTCGAAGAGAAACGAATGAAACTCTACTGTCCCAAACCCAATGAACCTGCATACGAGTAGCAAGGGGGAAATGTGTCGTACTGCCCTACTTTCAGTCAAATTCACACTTGGGAAGCCACGTGCCCCATTGCACAGATTCTGGGGGGGGGGGGGGGGGGGGGGG
>JAQIWE010001335.1:0-16255 GCA_034698565.1 Campodea plusiochaeta
TAAGGAAATGTCATGACATTATTGGCTTGAATTTTGGGAATTGGCTCAGTTCATATTTGAAATATGACTAGTAATTAGATAATCTTTTACCTCTACTACTCTACAAATATTACACAGTAGCATATATTTCAACGTCATCTGTTAGCGTACATCTGGCAAGTTTTAGGTAAATTTAGTCATTAAAATTTTACTGCTGTCTTGTGTTACAACTAATTTTCGCTTTAAATTAAAATTACCGAAATTTATGTAAATTGGCAAGATATGAGGAATAAATTTTCGCTCATTTCAGGAAACTCGATATTATACATTACTCTAATCTACTTTATATCGATTTAGAGAACTTTTGGATAATTTAATAATAGTTTGTATCGAATGTTACAGATAAGAGAACTAAAACTGAGAAATTCATCATAAGTTCGAAAACAGCCTATCGCCATAGTAAGTGACTAAAAATTGTCCCGAAAATAATTAACGTAAGTTGCAAAGTTGAGGTTTAACTTAATTGTCATTAACTTTCACTCTAAATTTTGCAACTAATTTCATTAAGGTTCAAGCAGAGACACGAGCATTCAGGTCCAAACGAATTCATATTAGTACTCCAGTTGTTGAAGATACTTCGTAAGTGATAGTAGTGAGTCTGTGATACGTTTTAATAACAGAGCGTCAAGTTAGTTCACATACAAAGTTTGATTTCGTCAGTTTAGTTCAAAAGTTCAGTAGTTCGACTCAACATTTCCGGAGGGAATTCACATATCTAGCGTCAAGCGAATTTATGTTTCGAGTACTTTAAAGACGGTTCGTAGAAACAAACTTCTGGACATTAGCAGTTCTTAATTTCAAGAGTTTTGATCGTTCACACAGTAACTGATATTCATACATTAAGCAGTTCGATATCTACATTAGGAAACACACAGAGTTTGACTAAACACTTTTCGTCAGTTTAGCATCTCTACAATTTCGATTGGAAGCAGTAACTATAGAACGATCTCTATGACAGCCGTTTGGTAATCGGAAAGTTTCAGTACGAGCCAACTTTCAAGATTCAACAATCGCAGCATTTCACTTGTTTGGAAAATCATCGCACCGATTTCCGAGATTCAAGAGAAACATTTCGTAGAAGACTTCACCGAGTTCCGAGATTGAATAGAAACATTTCGTTGAACATTTCATCGAGTTCCGAGATTGAACAGAAACATTTCGTAGAACAATTCCTCCAGTTCCATAATTCAGCAGAAATCATATCATCAAATACAATTTCGTCAAGTTCTTAGTTTCTTCAGTGCGGATCGCATCGCCAAGTTTTTTTTTTTTTTTTGGTAATTTTAACTTCAAATAAAGAGCTTTTAAACTCATTTGTGATAAAACCTGAAAAACGTATTTAAACCAATATGTCTAGAGTTCTGCTGAAGGATACTAAAAAGTGACAAAGATCTACCTGGGAGCAGCAAATCGTCAGAAACCTAGTTTCGGCTCTGGGTATAGACCCAGAGTTTGCCTGTCTCTGAATAAAGATCTAAAGAAATATTTATGTACATTTACTTTGAGCTTACCCCCTTATAAGAGCATTTTGTAAACTTTGTACTATAATATAAACTCTTGTATTTTCGTAAAATTCAAATATTAACAGTCACACTTGCATTTCAAAATTATCATATTGACTTTATCTTTAAAACTTTGTTCAAAACAATAAAAGTAAAATTTGTAAAACTCTACTTTTTAGAATGTCATTACAGTAACAGTAAAACTTTGTAAAAGCCTTGTATTCCAAATAAACTAAACGTTGCCTTATAAATATAACGTAAGTCCTGATTGCCAAAACTTCAATATAAAATTAAAGTCAAAATTACCCTTGCTCACACATTCATAATCAAGATTCATTCTTAAATTCTTTAAATGCTGACGATTAACTTTGGAATTTCAAAACTGTCTAACCACAGTACTTCAGCACTGCAATTATTTTAAGACATTATTAATATAAAAACGATCTATCATTGTACCTTTCTTCGAAATTTATGTGAAAAATAAAGATTCGCAAGACCTGAGCTTTACTCACTCTCAGAAGTAAAGTAAAAGCAACTAAAAATGAATCAGCTTTTAAAAACAATCTTATGAAAAATAAACATTGCTTTTTCAACTTTCCTTAAGTCAATTCAACCAACTCTCGTTGTCTGTGCTCATAGCAATAAGATATTCCATGAATTCGAAATGTTGTTTAGTCGTAAGTGAAAACTTTTGTATTTAGTTTCTTTAAATGTAATCTAAAACGATCTGGTATTCTCTTTCAAGAAAGACTGTATAACTGTGTACTTTAAAGGCTCTACACTGTATTGTAGTGTTTGTTAAGAATTAAATGTTTAATTGAAAAGTACTGTTTTACACTGGAATGGTGAATGAGTGGTTAGAGAAAGTTTTATTTTCAAACACTACATTCATTCAAAGAGAGTGCTACTTCAAATTCACTTTGTTGTATGTGGTGATGTACACGAAGCAAGTACATTGCTATACTGATATTGTAATTAAATGGATACTGTATGCGTCATTTATGCTTTGTTGCTGTAGTTTTTTATAGTGAATAAGTCCAAAATTTAGGAAATATTTATCAATAATTTCTTTTATTTCAAAGTCAAGAATGGAAATCAAGGCATAAAAAATATATTTCAAAGATATATATGTATATTTAAGTTGTATTAAGATGTGCTGTAACAAAAATTGTTTTTTTACACTACATCCAAGTTAATATTGCGCAAATAAAGAAAGTAATTAAGAAACTTGGGAATAATTTTTGAGAAATACAGCATAAATATTTGTATTTTAGTAAGAAATAAAAACAGTAATTTTACTGAAATTCAGATAATTGTACAGTAGATAATATCAGTACTAAACATTTTATGCCATGAAAATATTCATATACTAAAATATGATTAGGTTGTAATACTGTATACAATGGTATCCCCTATATATCCAGTTTTTATGTCATATATCGTTACTATAGAACATTAGAATAATTTTATGAACTGTTCAAAGTATTTTCAACTAAAAAGTGGTTCCTAAAATAATAATAATAATAATTATTTCTTTTCCTTAATTTACATACATGTCGTATTAAGCATCTTGATAGTTCAAATCGGCAAAAATAGTGTTAAGACACTAGTAAAGGCGCCGACTGATTTTAAAAACATGTTATTTCGTACGATAACATTAAAATAATAAATATCTTATAAATACAAGTTGGGCAATATATATAATTATGTAATAATTAATAAAAATAATAGTATTCAAAACTAATATTGCATAAATTCGAGAAGGCTGTTTTCTGTGCATTTGATTTTCATATTTAAAATATTACCACAAAGCCCACAATCTTATCAGCAGTAATAAAGGGTCTAAACAACAGTTCAAATTTCCATTGTTGCAAGGTTTTGTTACATTATCTCACGTCGTTGCACTAACAATGTGCTGTATTTTGGGGGGGATAAAATAATACTGTAATAAGGTCATAAAATATATCTACAGTGAAATATAAAGTTAAAGTTACTGATCGAAGCTTTATGTCTTCACTTTATGTAGTACATAACATTTTCTGAATACAAATGTTCATAAAACTTTGAAGGCAATGAAGGTTGCTCTGTGAAGTAATAACGGAATCTGAGAATACGTTTAAAGATAATTGAAAGTTAACTATACCGTCCATATATTAAATATAATTGAGAAGGTAAAAAGACTATATCAAAATCCATTTAAAATATTCACCTCTTAAATAGTACTACCAAAACACTTATTTATTTTTGTTATGAGAAAGGATATAAATCATAATTGTACTATACCGATGTTTCAAAATACACAAAAAATATATAATTTCCATACACGACTTTAACTACACGTATTATTGAATTTATATCTGATGAATCCATCAGTGTAAAAATTCAGTCATGTATTGGAAATATTTTTAGATAAAATATTCCGTATATTATATTCAAAGAAAACTTCAACTTCAAAATATAATAGCTTCATTAAATAATACTTAATTTAAAATAACTATCTCAACGAACCTAGCACGAAAACTTTTCTTGGAAGTAGACGTTGAAAATACTATCGTGTGGAATATACATCTTACTGTATAGGTATTAATGTATTGTATTGAAGGAATCCTCTAAAGGTTTGAAACTCGAATTGAATAAACGAATTCACTCAATCTTCGAATACTCCCAACGGAAGAAAAACTCTACTTACTTCCAACTTTGAATAGTGAGATTCAAATGAAAAGGAAACTGAGTTCAATCAACTATATAGTCTGAAATGCTCAGTACAGTTGAAACAAGGAGAATGAACGGAATGAACGTCGAACAATATTCTACGAATGAATTTCGAAAGTTTGCTGAAAAGAATTTCAAAATACCAACAATAAAATGTCTGAGAACATAAGAAAAGTACTCTGAACGCTACTTGTTTTTTTTTAACATTTGATTATGGTGAAATCATTATCAGTTTCTGGGATCGTGAAATACAGTACAGTATACATAATACACTGCAATGTCAGCATAACAAATAACATTAAGCTCCTAATAACGTAACAAATAAGAGACAGAAACAGTGATAGCGCGATTAGTTACAACTGATATTATATTTTAGTTGTACTTCTTACTTACTTAGGTAGTCCGTTAATCAGCACTAAGCACGGACTCCAACACTAAGTTGGTTAGCCAAAGTTACATCGACGGCATCGATTTTATGTTCTGACATTTTCAGTCAGCTAGCTTTTCATCACTTTTGATAAAGAGATGTCACAAAACATGTTGAGAAATTAACCTACAACAATATTCAAGTTATGTTGCGTTATGTTGTGCTTATGTGGAGAAGTCAGTAACTTTGATATTTTTTCTCATTTTTAATATCATTATTCGTCAGCTACATTCTGAGTCATCTTGTATATTAACTGATTGTACTATTAATTTCCTATTGTAATTAACTTTTTCCCGCAATGAACAAACATTCTATTTATACTAACTAAACATACAGACAATCACAAACTCCATGTCAAACTACAAACGAACTACACAAATAACTTTCCTGGTGTCACATTAAAAAACTCTTAAAACAAATTGTTACTGCCCAAATCCCTAGACCACAGAAACCACGAAAAATCCAGTGCATTATAACCTCCGAATATACCCAACCGAAAATCTTTAAAATAGAAACCAATTACGTGAGCTTTATTCTTAAGGGATATACTGGTGTGAGATTGATTGTTCTTGTTGCTATAGTTCTTAAATCATCCACCAGAGAGAGTTAGGGAGTTGTGGGAAGGTTGAGCTCTCAGACCAGCGCTTCAGGGAGATATGGAAGGCCAGTAACTAGGGAGGGATTAATATGGTATTATCGTTGTGATTGTGGAGAATTAAATTTCTTATCTGGCATCAGAGCTGGAAAGTCATATATAGACATCTATAGGAATAAGTACATGATACGAATAAAATATCTGTTTTGAATATTTGAAAGAATCCTGTCTTGTGTTGCCTTTGTCTGATATCAGTTACTCATTTTCAGGTTAACCAATTTCCGCTTTAACTTTATTGTGGTTAACAATGACATTACATCTTGATAACTATTATATTAAAACATTGTCAATTTATTATTCTGCTGCGTCACGACAGGGGATATTATTCTGCTGCGTCACGACGGGGACTCCCAATATTTCTAGCAGTGTAACCTGAGGTGACCATACTCCCCCGATTACCGGGGACAGTCCTCGGAAATCGACTATTGTCCTCGGATAAAAATGTCCAAGATTTTGTCCCCATTTTCAGATTTTACATATTTTCTATTTTCAGTTCTAATATAAATAAATTATGACAAATTCTTTCAAATATTTAAAAAACCTCTTTGGCTGTAAGAAAAAATGTTAAAAATCCCAGTTTATTCTAATTAAAATTGCAAAAATTTCGCTCTGGCTTAAATTGTTATTAAAAACACCTGCTCGTTACGGACATAAACGACAGAAAAATGCAGATAATATAAGAAAAACTAAAAAAATTGTAAAATTGTGGTCAAATTTGACAAAATATCAGCAAAAGCGGTCTAAAATAGCTAATTTTAACTGTAATTTTCAAAATTTTCTTCGCTCGCGCCAACTGTAGTGGCGCTTCACGGACGGTTTGCAACGATGTCTGAATTTAGCTCTTTCGCTTTCCTTAAATTTTGCTCTGCATCCGCGCCTTTGTTGTATTTTACAGAGAAGATTCAAAATTTTCCAAAATTTCAAGTTCGGATTCCGATCTCCCAATATTTATATAAGAAAATATAAATTTTATCCATCTTATAACAAGTCGAAATTCTTATGTCTACGGAAGCGCTCGGAAAATTATGGTCACCTTAATAATGGATATAACTTATTTTAATTTAAAATGAGCAAAGAGAGTTACGCTTACTACACTACTTTTTATTGATATCTGTAAACTTGACATACAAAAAAAAAATTATTTTAGTTGTTGCTACACAGCATTAATTTAAATTAATCTATTTTAAATTTATGTGACGGTTTCTAATGATAAAATACATAATTTCCTGTGTACCACGCTACCTAGTACATAAAAGTCCAGAAATAAATTTGTAACAAATTTTTCTTCATGTTTTAGACAAGCCCACTGTAATTTTTTTTATTCAGGTACATTAGATTATAATTACGGAGTTATAAAATGACTTATTTAAAAAAAAATAGAATTCACAACCCATAGCTGACACAAAATATATACAACTTAAACCGTGAATATTCCAGCAGAGTTTCTAAATTGAACTACATCTCTCTCTGTTTTCGTCATATTACGACCCTATATAACTGCTGGAATCATTAATAAAACAAAACAAATGATGGCCGCCGCCTATGCACTTTCTGCGGTAAAGATGTTGGGATACAAGGCCTCTGTGAGATCGATTGTGAACCATTATCAATATCGAGGCACTAATATTATGCAGTAAAGCACTAAGGTAAATACTAGTATGCTATATTTTGCTTTAAAGGGATTACTACATTTTATTAAAAAACCCGATAAAAGGGTTTTCATAAATCCGTGAAGATTTTGTTGGGCTTACACGGTTCTTTGCGAACGAATAAAATCTATACTGTTTGCGATTATGGATTTTGCTTTCGTAATAAGGATGTAATTTCTACGTATTTAATGGGAATTGCATACTGTGAAAGTGAAATGCAAGGAAAATATAGTGTAAATATTATTTTCATCGTGTTACATTAAATATAAAAGCAGTCATTTTTACACAATTTATTTACAGCAGTAGTTATGCTGAGCTCTTTGACATTTTCACATTATGATATTGAGTTTTAGAAATGTTTGTGATGAGGTAAATCAAACGTCAAGTAATTCTGCTTTTGTCATTTTCATTTTCTTATGTAAGAAGCGTTACATTATATAGGTATATGTATACGATTCATGAAATATATTGTATGAAGTGATGTCATTTTTTTTTTAATTTTAATATTCTTGTATGATTCTACATTTAGTGTAGTTGTACAGGAAAATATCTTGATAATTATTAGTTTCTAATCTCGAAATATCATTTCCCTCTATTTGAAATCAATAAGACATAATAATGTTTTTCTAAAAAAATACATATCACCCTATTTTTAATGTAAGCCGCACATTTATAGAGTTTGTTAAATAAAGAAAAATCTTAGTACAAAGTCAACAAAACGGTTTTATTGCATTCAACTCTTTACAGTGTAATATTTCTACGAACAAAAAATCATTGTCTGTCGCTAGCACGCAACTTTTCCTGAACGGCTTCTTCAGAGGCTTCAGCTGTATCAGTAGCCTGAATAAACCTGACTACTCCTGGAATAGCTTTCTTCAGAGCACTGAAACTGGATGAATACAACATCTTGCTTTTCACTCGAGCGGTATCGGGACACCAGGACATCAAAAAAAGTTTTTGCTTCTTGGATACCTCGCTAGTACCCTGGCATTGATGGGTGTACTCAAAATCGAAAAGTCCATAACGACATTCGGAATCGCCTCCTTTCTGAATATCGGTCAAGAATTGTTTGTAATTGCAGCTTCTTTCGCCAACGCTTTCGACGAAAATTTCGTTTTCATTTCGAATGCAGAATATAAGGTAACGATGTTTACGCTGTTTCAAAATCTCTTCATACTTTGTTTGACATTCGTCGGAAACTAGAACTCCAGAAGACATTATCGTTCGCTAAAGAAAAAAGAAAGTATGAAAATTAACTTCTTCAAATTAAATAAATGATTAATTGAAACTTAGCGATATGCTAATGTACACGGTGATTATAAAGTTGTTTTACTTTTGATATATATGTCTTTTTAGTAATAAGGAAACATTTACATGCACAAATTTGGTATGAATGGAATCGTGAGATCGTGGGGTTTATTATAAAACAAAAAGTTTGAAAATTTTCACAAAATGGCGGACATTTTTGTATTCCTATAATATCACCATATTCAAGCTTTCAAGGTCTAGGAAATTTTCAATCATGAAGTAAGAGAGCTGAAAGTTCGCAATGAAGAAGTTAATTTAAATATAAAACAATCCACCGAGTTTCAGAAATATCCCCTTTTTACTTTTTGCGCAATAAATATTTAAAGCGAAATTTTCTATTTAAATGTACAAAAAAGTGCGTTTATATGGCAAATTCGACACCTGCTAAAAGGTATTGCACAAAAAGTACTACATAGTTTTTTTTCTGAAATTTTGCAAAAATGTCTACATAATACCTCGAAAAGTTCTTTTAAAGAACTTTTAAGAAATGTTTTAAGGCTTCATCGGTAGTACAGTACAAAATAACTGCTGTTAAAATATGAAAGACTAAGAGAATTACAAGCAGAGCACACATTTTAAAGAAAAGCATTACACTATTCCAAGCACTATAACTGATTTCTGAGCATTCATCCTGAGATTTCCTTGGCTCCGAACACTATAATATTTTCATTCAGTTAGTACTGTTGCTGTATATTATACCGTAGAATTAATTTATTAACAAGGTACTATAATTAATAAGACTAATTCCTTTAATTGAGCCTGTTATTTATCGTTACGAATATTTTCAAAATTATCTGATAGAAGAAGAAGAATATTAAAACATAACATTTTCTACTTACATAAAATGTTGACGATCCTTCAAATATTCGGAGTTTCTTTTAAATAGACAAGGCAATTAGGCACTCAATCAATACCGGTATGTAGATTTATAAAAACGAAAAGTCCGTTATTTGCTTTTAATTAGATTGTTGAATGTTCATATTCACAATTTCGTTGTCTTATTTCTATAAAGCGGCCTACATTTTATGCCAGTATTCTTAAAACTTTTCGGCTTGATTAAATTTATATATAATTGCACTAGAATTTTGTGATTTCGCATTTTAAAATTAATTTATTAAAAATTAAACATGTACTTTACTGACAGTTCAATTTCGAAATATCTATTATTATATTTGAAATACATAAGAGTGTTAGTAGTAATAAGTAATAATAATAAGATAACATCATGAAAATAAAAATTATTAGTAATAAGTAATAATAATAAGATAATCTCATGAATAATAGTAAACTTCATATAACTTCACTTCATTCAAAAATAGACCAACTGAAGGCAAACTACTGTACGACCAGATGCTACAGTAAATCTTTAGATTTCCATTATCTGTGGAATCTGAGTAACCAATAAAGTATTATACTGTAACGTATAGAACCCATCAATATTCCAAATTAAATTTCATTCAAATAATTGAACTTCGAATCACTTTTTTTCCTACCTTACAATGTTATGTATATATGACAGCTCAGAGTATTCGGTATTTACTGGAAGAAATTACATTTTCACTCAAATCTCCTCTATTCCACTTTCTTTCATTCCAAAGAAGTTCGATTCATTCGTAGATGCATTTAGTACTTTTTATCTGCATTAGTACCCAAGTTTGGATAATACCGATACGAATATTAATTTTGTTATCAATAACAGAACAAATTCTATAGTATACTTTTATAATGGTTCTAATTTGATAGATGTATTTTTTATATTATATCTGATTGGAAAAATAAAAGTTTGATAGGTTTTGCAACCACTTCACAAGTAACCTTGAACTTTTTACAATTTATAGTAAATTCAGTTTTAAATTGCACAGAACTGGAGATATGCAGTATGTGCAATTGTAATTTCAAATGCTCAATAAAATAATATATGTTTCCAAATAATCGTTATATGATACAGACAGTTTACGTAATTCATTAATTTACTTCAGATAAACATACCGGAAATCATTTATACGACGTACAATTTTACAAAACATTAATTTGATCAATGAACAATTTTACATTTCACAAAATCTCTAGTACAATTTAACAGAATTTTATCAGTACTACACTGTCCGCAGCTCTTTCTTTTTTTCGGGAGCGAACCTCCTGTACGAGAGAAGATTAATGTCAAGATTTTTTCTTCTTTTTTTCTCATCTTCTTTTAGCCAGCAGTAGAAAAAAAAGTGTTTGATGCATCAGTATAAGAAGATATAAAGAACTAGTAAATTTTTATAACATCAAAGACTGTTTTTTTCTGCAGTACATATGAATAGATAACTAGATGGGATTTATTTACTAACGAGTCACTGGGGACGGTCATGAATACAAAATTATAATAAAGAGAATTCGCATGGAGGATATGAGGGTTTATTTTAGGAAAATGGATTGGGTAATAGCAGAATGGTGTATTTCGATAATTTATGTTTTACTCCAAAGAACTAAATTCTTTTCCGTTTAAAACTGTAATATGAAAATGAGTTTCCAGTTGTGATTGTCTGATACCGAGAAATACAAAACTAAGTAAATAACTAGAATGTTCTGTTCATTAAAACATATGAGGAACTTTAATTATATTATATTCGTCAATAAAATGGCAAATTATCAATTAGCATTTTTATTTTCATAATTTAATCTTTCTTTATTTATATATTTTAAGAAGCTCAATTACATCATAAACTAAAAAGAATGAGTTTTTGCTATTACGATAAAATAGGTGACGTAATGAACATAGCTTGTAACTGAGCTGGAACAGCTTTACTAAACCTGCATGTATGTGAAAGCTTTCGTAGTGATAATTAACTGAGATAAGAGCCCATGGAATAATTATGTCGAATAAACTAAACCTAATTATTCTCATATCATTATAAAGCATAATATTTTTCTTACTATGCCCTTAATTTGGTTCACCAAAATCATTAAACAAATCTGGTTGTTTCAAACAATCATTATAATTAACCAAAATTGTTGGAAATGATCCACCAAAATCATTTGATTCGGTAGTACAGCACTATAAATAGTGGATATATTAACGTTCATTTAACATTTGATTAGCTGCTTTGTATGGACAGTTCTGCTTCACAACAATTATTCTAATAAATGTTTAATATCAATTTGAACCCTTCTATAGTACATCCAGCTAATACTTTGAGTTGAAAATGTGTAGCCTAACTTGACTGAAGGTTAAAATGCAACAAATCAGTTTACCGCATTTCTAAGTCTGATACCGACTCTGATAAAATATTTGCTAAAAAAATATACAAATTTGTTACATTGTTCTTGCAAAAGAACTTCCAAAATAATCGATTTTCTAGAATTCCATTAAACGAACCTTTATCCAGTGCAAAAGCAGAAACAATGAGCTAACACTCGTATATCCTCTAACAAGAAAACAACAGTTTAATTATACACTTTCCCAAACAAAAGCAACAAAACTTCCTGCTGGCCCCGAAATTGTTCCTTTAATGTTTGTAAAGAATCTGTTAGCTACTGATGTACCTATATGTTCGTGTTACCCATTATACCGAAAATATACAATGACAACATACGGTATTATCCGCTTTGAAGCTTTACCAATTAATACTTTCATACAACACACGCCAATGATAATAGAATTTCAAAACATACGACATCTTTTATAACAATTCAACCATATATTGGACGTGATATAGAGAAGGGTGTCAATTGAATCTGAAATGTCGGGACAGTTACTGACATGATTTTTTATTACTTTCTAACCACTGTAACTTTCTAACAACTGTATGTGCGTTCTAACTATTGTATGTGCAAAAACCACTTCGGTTAGCACTATTTTCCGGAAAGGAAAAGAAAAAATTACTGTAAAAATCTATGCTGTTTCAAAGACTAGCAAATCTCACATGATTAATGTAAATATCAAATGGAAATATACTACACTGAATTCTTCAAAACAGTCCCCCGTCAAAACTCAAAATTTTGCAAATCTTGTAAATTGTAATTGTAAATATCAAATGGAATATGAAAAAGAGTCAAAAGGGGGAGAGTCAAAACAGTCCCCCGTTTATGGGTATCAAGGGTACTAAACCATCTACTGTTTAACCTAAATTTCCTCTAATATTGAGTGTAGTATATTTCCATTAATCATGTGAGATTTGCCAGTCTTTGACTCTCTTACCAATTTAATATAGCTCATATTCTTCAAAAATTAATGTCATTAATTGTTAATAACTATATGCTATTTCTTTATCACAGTTACAATGAAGAAAGTAACGTTTCCGACTTTTCATTATCAGCAATATTATTGTAGACTATAAGACAACTGATATTGTCCATAATGTTATTAAGCACAGCAACAATAGATGTTAGACTGCAACTAATATTGCTCATAATTTTATATAAAAAATGTTCTACATATAAAAAAATGTTCTACATAATAATAATAGAGTCTCAAATACTGCTCTAGCTGTAGCAATATGTAAACAACATTTCCTGTTATAATTATCTAACTTTTCAATACTAAACTTAAGCAAGCTCTGCTGTTTTTTGTAAACAATAGCAACAAGGTATATGGAAAGAGAACTCTCTATCACATTATTTGATGACAAAAGAGCTAGCTGAAAGATCCTTTGTAAAAATGTGAAACAAATTATAAATGTTTAAAATCCATTGTAAAAAATAAACAAAGAAAAAAATAATAACCATTATACCTGAAAGAATATGACAATAGAAAGGATAATGTTAAAAACTGAAATGGTTTCAATTCAGAATGATCATTAATTCAACAAAAAGTGAAATTGGAAAATCGAAATGATATGAGTAGACAGCAGTATAACTACAATGAGATAAGCATAAAAGTAAAAAAAGTTTTAAGTTAATAATTGATTTTATGTAAAAAGATACATACACTTTCAATATAATACATTTAAATGTTTAAACGATGCAAAATATTCCATTGCTCTATTAATTTTTGTGTTAAAGCGTAGGAGATATTTGTCTCAATGTTATTAGTCAATTTTGCTATGCCCATACAGATACGTATATATCTCCATATCCCCAGAGCCTGTGTTAATTTTTAATTTTACGAAATATGGGTTATTTTATATTAGAAAAATGAACTACAGTTTCCAAAGCGTTTTCTTATTAGTTAAAGGGGAAAGCAATGTTTAAATATATTGACATAAAAACTATGTCTTAATCACAGTTCACTATAATCTAACAATAGATGTATGGGAAAACGTCGATATATACTATACTGAAAAATACTGCACCCCAGTTTGTTAAAAACAGTTTTATTAATGACTTTAAAAGTTGTATTATAGCAGGGAAATGATGTGGTACTGGATGAGAATATAATACTGTAGTTAATCGATTGGCACAGATTTTTACTTCTTTACTTTACTTTACTTCAGTATGTAAATATCGAAATTTGGACATTTACAAGTAATAAAATTGAAATAACAAAATGTTTTTTTCTTTTGCTTTCTGATTATTTTTGAATTAATCACTGATCAGTCTAAGTAATGGTGAATAATCACTGAACTGATGTTAACAGAAGTTCTCATTCTGTGTAATTTATATATTTATTTTTCTTACTTATAACAATATATATATATAGATATCTTCTTTCTTTCACAATGACATAAACAAAAAAATGATCGCACAAAGCTGACGCTTATCTGTACGTTTCATAATATTAAATAGTTTGTTTTAAATATTTTATAACATTGCATTATTTGTGATTATAATATTTATAGTTTCTTAAAAATTAAAATTTTAAATATTTCCATACAGTATTAAGGACTGATCAGTAATCAGACTGACATTATGATGGCTTGTAGATACTTTTTATCAACATACATTGTAATAATCACCGTTTACCGTAATCTGAAGTCTGATCCCTCTCCAAACAATGCACAGTTTTTAGTTAAAATATTATCTCTCAAAGTGGCCCTATACCGCTGTTTCCCCTCTCTTCATACTATGAAACGTGAATGAAAAAGCAGAGGGTGCTATAGCTAAAGTATACTCGGATGTTTAAACATGAACTTATGTCAACAGAGGTTTTAGAGACACTTTATATAATGGGAAAGAGATCGATCACAGTGTGTTGATTGCAAATCATGGGGTTTGTGTTGCGAAACGCATCAGTTTCAGTAGGGTACAGGGTTGAGGCTGATGTATAACCGGTTGATGGGTTTTGAATGAAACAGTTAGAAAGCTCTTTTGAAATGTTCTGTTATTATAGGTTTGTTAGTTTTATTTTCAAGACACTAGTTAATTATTATAAAGTGACCGTCACATTAGAGAAATCAATGTACTGTGTACAGCTATCATAATTATTATTGACATTATATGTTGTCATGGTGACTTCTTTAAAAGTCAAAAATCTAGACAATGTGCGATACATTTTCAGTATAAGGAAGCTATTTAATTACAACCTCCAGATAGATATGCATCATTATATAAAATTCAGTATTCCCAAACCTTTATAACTTACTGAGTCCTTATCGTTCTAGCAACATTCTTCTTAATGTACATTCTTTTACTGCAATTATGTATTTCGATGCATTCAGAGAGGTCTTGAGTAATAACCTTAATGCATGAAAATACATCGTTGGAACACGGGCTATAATATTATTTAAATTTATTCTTACAATAATTTTATTTGAAGTAATTTCCATTACTCATGTCTGCTTAATTACAAGAGCTTTAAATTCATGAATATGAAATTACTTTAAAAGGATAAGCTGATTAACCAATATGTTTTAAAGTGATTCTGATTTTTCACACCGGTGCATTTTCTTTCTGCTATTTTCAGTTTGCTTTATGAAATATATAACTTATTATGTAGTATTATAATTTAATTTTATTAGTATTTTATTACTAGATAATATCATTCTGAATCTCTGGAAAATATATATTGACAACTTCAGTTTAAATGCTGTCGTAGGAAATAAATCTTTGTTCTACTTTGTATATTGTAAAATTATTAAAATACAAGTTTTGGCAATGAAATTCTAGGACTGTGCTCCTGGGATAAAAATAGAGCCTCTGATGTTTAAATTGGGTAACCTAAAATTTATCTTAAACTCTTCCAAACATATCTTCCAAGTTTAATTGTCATCCGATAATTATGTCGTTGCCATGCAGCATTTGAAATTTTGAAGTTTTAAGCCTCCGTCATTAATCTATTTACGAAAAAGAACTGATGGAGATTGACAACAAAAAAAAAATAATAAAAATGTGAAAAACGATGAAATTATTTACAAAGACTAAGTCGAAGCAGATTCCACCTTTAAAATGTTTTTAGTTAGCTTAGAATGCCACAAAATATTTCCTGATGTTTGATTTTGATATCTTTCTGACCAGGAGGGAGAACCTTTGGAATTATTTTGACACAATCATTGGTCATGATAATCTGATTAAGCAAAATCTAACTAAAACTTCTCTAATTAATATTCACCACTTCAGTCACCATTCAGATACTAACTTACCAGTCTTTTGTTCAATAATTTTCAGTGTTTCCGGGTTAATTTGACCAGTTTTTGAAAAGAATGAACTTTTTCTGAATTTACTATCTTCAATGCCCTCCCATAATTACTTTAAGCCATTCAGAAACACTGAAAGTAGCTTACAATATTCCTCATAAACCTTAGCAAATGTCTGAAAAGATTCAGAATCCGGATTGTTCAATTTCTTTAAAAATTAGAAGTTACCACAATGCTTGATTTCTTGTTCAGCAAGCTTTTTGTAAAAGAGCTTTAAAACTTCCGATTTTTAAATGCCACCTGGCAACGATGTAATTATCGCATGACAATGAAACTTGGAGAATTTGTTCGGAAGAGTCAAAGGCTTATATTAGGTTACTCTGTTTGAACTAGTGTTCCTACGGGACCGGGTCGGGCCGAAGTCGAAACCCGAACCCGACCCGACCCGAACAGTTGCTGGCCCGACC
>JAQIWE010001336.1:0-16250 GCA_034698565.1 Campodea plusiochaeta
CTGTGGCATACTCTACTATTCAAACATTACTATACAGGAATCGGTAGTAACATAACTTCCTCCAGCGGCCTGTTAATCATTCTTGAAAATATATTTTTTTAAGATTAGAGTTTTATTTTGGAGTATAGATATAATTGTGCAGATCAATATGATGAAAATAGCTGAAGATTGTTCTGAGACGTTTTGAAAACCTAAAAAATGTTTGTGAACATGGAGACGATTAAAATGAAATTGAATTGGCATTGTCTTTTAAATTTCAGCAAATATAATTATAACTTCCTATTATATTTTCAATTTCGCTTCATACACATAAATTTATATTATTTCCTACACTTTCTCTCCTCTGGCAACTTTTGTTTTTATTTACACGTAGAGTAATCCAGAGAGACATTTTGCGAAAGTACAAATCCGAGCTTTTCTTTTTCAAGTTGTTTATTCCGACTCTCGCTTTCTTAATCAACGATCGATCGAGTAGCCTTATGTGTAAATCCGATTAAAGCGAATGAAAAGCGACAGGACAATTGCATTTGACCGCCATTTTCAGAGAACACGAGGCCATTAGATGAAAGAAAAGACAAAAAAAGTTTTGACCGAGGAGTTGTTCACGTAAAACTTTGGTGTACACAGAAATACGAAATATGTTGCAATACTGTGTAATACTATTGAAATATTGTCTAATAATACGCCAATCGCCTGGTGGTATCGTTTAATACGCCTGACATACGATGCAATACTGTAAGTCGATGCTATCAAAACGCGTGAATACTTGTGCAAAATGCTGTAGTACGTTGCAATGCTCTGTATAATTGGGCAATGACTTATTCAGTACGCTGTAACACGCGTGTTGTATGGTCGAAATGCACTGCAAAATAGTTGTAGTATTGATAATGTTCACTTGTAGAAAGGGTATAGTCACCATCGACATCGCACTTTCTTATTTTGGATCACAGAAATTTGGAATTTTGAGTAAATTATGTCTTAATCAATCTAAATAACTTCTGAAAATTTCTAACGATTTGGTTCAGTAGTTTTTAAGAAATTAATTTTAATAAAACGCTAAATTCCTATCTTATAACATGCTGGGAGACAAATCTATCCCCCAGCATGTTATAAGATAGGGATTTAACGAAATACAAAAATTAATTTCTCGGAATCTACTGAACCAAATCTTTAACAATTTTCAGATGTTATTAGATTCATAAAAATATTATTTATTCAAAATTACTTGTTTGAATGATGAAAAATAATTTTGATCACGTATTGGTGAACATTATGAATACATCGCAAAGTCTGTTGATTTTACTTTCATATTTCAGGCAAATTTTTTGCCTTAAAAATATATACTGAATCAGTTGGGGTTCCCTGTTTCCTTCAGCCTCCCCCCTACTGAATTCTAAATGGAACACATGCAGTGAACATCAAAAGCTATAAACGTATGATATTCTTAAAACTTATATACTGAATCCGGGGGCGAACCACTTTTTAAAAATATGTACACTAGATTTCGATGTTCAGTAGGAGTTCATTGATGTTCAGTTTTTAACGATAGATGGGTTTTTAACGGACGAACCTTTACTGGGCTCGGCGTCATGGTAGATAGAGACTCAGACTCAATCTTAACAGGTTCGGACACGTCTCTGAATGAAGTCAAGCAGTCTCGTTGAAGGCTCGATCTTTATCAAATCGTTTTCCCCGTGATTGCCTCGGTTGATATAAAGTCAAGTCGACTCGTCAAAGATTTGCTATCAAAATTTAAAGGTTAGAGCTTGTTCGGCCTGAACCTCAGAAGGTTCTGAGTTGTATCGGATCCCACTTCCAAAGGCTCTGTAGAAACCAGGGTTCAAACGGTGCTCATGATGGTGTTTAAGAAATGTGTACACCGATGATCATGAGTGGTACCCTTATCGAATATTTTACAATATATTTAATTTATTATTCAAATGTAAAGTAACCAATTTATTTTTTACTATACTATGACTATTATTTCCAGCAGTTCCACCACTCCTCCTCCGAAGTGTGGTGGGTGTTCAAATGTTCTTCTGGCTCTCCTGGTATCACTCCTGGCATGGCCATTATCATTTATATTCAATGAAGGTTTCAAATTCATTAGAACTGGTGGTTATAGTTACTTCTGGATAGTACCAGCAGCTGGTGTCATGTTTGGAGTTCTGGTTGTCATTGTTGCCAAGTTTTCAAAACCAGTTGTTGATCGGTGCTTTTATGGTACGTTCACTAATTAAATAATTGCAGCAGATACTGCTCATTTGCACCAACATTCCATTCTCCTTTAGCTTCAGTTTATGGTATTTTTAGTCGTTTTTTTTAGTCATTAAGATCTCTTCAATGAGGTTATTTTTATGGGTGCAAACAACCCTATTCTCATTTTGTGTTATTTAAGGTGTTTACGATTCAGTTTATACTTTACTACAGCACTATATGAATTGAATTGTATTAGTATTTGTTATTCTCTTTTTTCTTCGATAACCTGAAAAATAAAATAGGTAATATAATTTCTGTCAACAGATTTTTACACAAATATAATAAATATTCACAATTGTTAAGAAAGATTGACAAAAAGATAAAAATTATTATAACATTGAATATGGGAAAAGTCAAAGATCTAATGCTTAGACTTTCGATATCCACGAAACATCTTTCCCCTGTCAGTTGTTCATCCGGTTCTCTATTATACGTTTTGCAGCTCGTATACATTTACTTTGCTATATTTGCCTGCCTTTAGAACTAACTGTAATTAACTCACAATACTTCAAATATAATGGATATACAATCAAAGTATTTTAATCCATATAGTCATTCAGTATAACCATGATTTATTTTCTCTTCTATTTCTTTACAGGTTTTGCCATGTTTGCTTTCACTTGTGTGATAGATCTTATAATAGGTTTGGAGGTTGACAAGAAAGTTTCAGGTTTTATGACGTTATATTTGAAGAAAGGTGAACCATATCTCAATTCAGCTTATGGAGCAGCAGTAAGCTATGCTGATTTCTTCATATTTTTACCCATGTATCTCTATATGATCTGGAAGACAAGCACAAGGTAACATTTAAATTATGGTTCTATGGTCTGTTTTTTTTTTTTCTAGAAGTCCAAAATACTATTATTAATTTAGATTTTTTTAAGAGGAAACTTAAGAGTCTAAATACGAAAACATTAATTTCTTTAAGTGATTAGAATTATACTTGGACTAAAAGATCGATTTATTTTTCAAGAGAAATACAGTAGATTCATTCCTACACGTAACCGATTTCAAATAAACTTAAAATTCTACCAATACTGTTGTAAAGATTATTTTGCATTTATAAAAGAAAAACTAAGCCAGCCGTCAACGCCATCCCGCTTTACCATCTCATTTTCTTTTACGATTTTATCAATGACTACATTAATAAATTCACGAAATGAAATTGCAACACCGTCTCCAATTTCTGTATCAGGATCAAGGAAGCACAGACCATTACATTGCACCCCAAATGCCTTCATGACATGTATGAGGATAATGTATGAGACCTCATGTATGAGGTGTGCAAGTTGGCCCATGGACAGCGAACTTTAGCCGTTGCAGAAATGTAGGTTGCTTTAAATTTTAATATAAAATCGATAAAAACACCGAATTGGTCACCATTACATTGGAAATAAAATGTTCATATAATTTTATGTTCTTGGTCGAAATAAAATATTCTAACAACTGTAGATCTGGACTGGAGTATACAGCATCTACAACTACAATACCAATAATCGGTCACTTTTATTTAGAAAGCAGTACAAGAGAAACGAAAAAGAAAGGTTTCATACTTGATCCTACTATCAGGTTTGAAGATGATCTCGGACAAACTGTAAGGGTACATGAAGAGAAACAACTGCATTACAATTCCACTGCTCCGTATTTTATATATATCAACCGTAAAGATGCATCTTGAAATTAATTTAGTTGAAAATGTAAAAACACTGGAATTTGAGTATAGCTTGCCCAGCCTGAGAAATCCCCTGACAGACCATAGTCCACTGTAACAAACTTTACAGTTTTCGCACATGGTTGGCGGAGAGGACTGTAATGTTGCCAAGTGTCTCTTTTTGAACCCTGAAATTTTGTCATACATTATTTTGAAAACAGATCATTATTCACCATACATGTGGTATCAGCGCATTGTAAACAAAATTTAAACAAGAGATTTGTTGAACTGGGCAAGCTATATAATAAAATTTCAACATAATACTGTAATTAACCGAAATATAGTTTTTAATAATAAAAAAAACATAACAGTAATAAAATAATATTTTATTGGTACTCATTATACATATTTCAATATAACATCGTAATTTTGTTCATCCATATATTTTTGAAAATCTTTCACTGCTGTTTCTCGATTTTGACCCCATTCAGGCCAGAAATATCCAAGAACACAAAGCTTGGGACACATTTCAAGAATATTTTTGAGGAAATCACTGTTGAACTCTAAGAAGAAAATAGACAACTTCTGCAAATTGGGAAATTGTAAACTGATCAATACTTCAGCAGATTCATGAGATATTTCAGACAAATGACGGTTTGTTATATCCATATCAACGACTGTCTGCGAGAAAGATTCCAGCCATGATAAAGAATTTGTGTTGCCTGTGGTAATAGAGATATTTTTCAGTTTTTTGAAACTCTTACGATTATTCCAGTGTACAGAATCACATGAAACGTTCAGCCTTTCTAAGTTTGGAATCTCTTTAATGAGAATGTCCAGATTTAAAATTCGCACAGTAGAATTCAGTCCTAAAGTTTTCAAATTTGGCCAACATGCAGAAAAAACTTCAAGGTAAAAAATGTCATCAAGCCTGTTAATAAAAACAGAATTAAACGAAAGAGATGCGAGATTCAGAATTTGACGAAGTTCATTCCATGTTTCAGCACTCTGATCTGGATCGATGCGTAATCTACTGCATTTTGGGAAACATTTCTGAAATACTCGATATGTTTCATTACTCATTTGATGTACATCCAGTTCCATTAGAGAAGTACAAGGAAGGTCATTTAAGTGTCCTAATTTGGACAAATAATAATCCAAAATAAATCTTTTACCAAGGCATTTCAAGTTCTCTAGATTAACTAACAAAACATGGTAAATCTCATTTACCAGTTGCGGAATGGGTGAATTTGGTAAACAACAAATATCAACCGTTTCCAATGTACGACAGCAATTGTTCTTCTTTTTCCATGTATTGTTATCTTCGAAACATAATTGTAAGAAATCAGTAACAGAGAATTTTACTTCTTGAAACAAACATAAATTCTTTAGACATTTAATCTGAGTACATTCTTTCCCTATGTATTGTAGCAGTTTAGAGTTGTAATACGAATGAAAATCAATTACAGTCATATTTTTCAAACAAGCAAAAGCAGTAAACAACAATTCTGTTGTATCATTATTGAGTCTCATTTCGCTCTCCTCTGATTCATGGTCATTCCAATCATGTAAATATGTTATTGCCGCACTCTTGATGTGTTTTCTTTTCCAAAAGATTTTACAAAATGGAAATTGAAGTTAATTGCAAACAACGCACCAGATATTTCTAAATTGTTACTACTTGTGTACAAATTATACATCAGATTCATAGTACTATTGAAAGAGTACATTTCGTTTGATTTAAGATTCTGATATTTCCGATTGAATTGGTAAATATTTTCCAACTCTGCCTGAACATACCTGTACGCATCGTATGGCAAATGTGATAACTTCTCCTGAACTGTTTTGAGAATGGTGCATTTTGTATCAGGAACAAATAACGTGCAATATTCACATTTAGATTTTATGTGTCTGGATATGAAGTCGCTTAATAGATTGCATAAGTATGATGAACTGGTCTGTAGCAATGACTTTGGTGCTTTTCTTGGTGGCATTATATCAATACAATACAATTTAAAGCAAATTGTGAAAAACGTTTTGCTGTACGTGAAAACTGTACGTTTAAAATTCAGTATTGTTTTTATAATATTGTAGCTAGTATATACACCCCTTTTGGCACATCGTCGCTTCAATGCTATAGTGTCGGAAATGATCACAGGGTGCAGATTAAAAATAAAAATTCACTGATCAAAATAAATGTTTTTGATGTTTTCTCGGAAGGGTAAGGTCAGGTTCGGTTAGCTTAGCTTTCAGCTTGGGTAGGTTATTAACCTCCTGTCTCGGATAAGTCAGTATCCAGTCCCGGAGAGTTCAATCTCCTGTCTCGGAAATGTTAACCTCCTGTCCTGGTAGGTCAATCTCCAGTAAATTTTTGATTTTTAATCTGCCCCGTGTTGGCCACTCTATAGTGTCGTAACTCCAAAATCTAAATTTTTTGATATTATTGCATTTTCTTAAAGTACATCCTTTTACGTGTGCACCCCCTCCGTCCCCCTATCCCCATTGTCGTATCTCCAACAGTTTTCGAGAAATCAGAGGTCGTTTTGTCGTAACTCCATATAACACCATTATATCACAAACTTTAAAACGCGAATATCTCGAAAGTAAAAATATAGTGGAGTTATGACACTATAGCACTGAGGCGACGGCATCAATGATTTTCAACTTTTTTATTGGTATTTATTCCTTAATGCTTACACGTCGATACTGACTGCAATTATGTCATTTTACAGCTGTGAAAAGTATTCTTCTAGTACATTTAAAAAAATTATCAAAGTTAAATGCAGATTTGAAAATAGATTATTCTCTACTGAAGCATCACTACCGTAGACGTACAAGAAGTTAATATTTAAATAAAAAAAATTAAAAATATGCCAGCTAATTAAAAAAATACGGTGTTAAAAATATTTTAGCATAGTCTACGTTCAAAAAAATCATATATATTTTTTTAGTAGCAAAATAATATTTTATTGGCGATTATTATACTGTATAACAATTTTAACATCGTAATTTCGCTCATCCATTTATTTCTGAAATCTTCTAAAACTTTTTTTGATTCTCGATTTTGACCACTTTTACTCTAGAAGTGTCTAAGAACACAAAGTTTGGGAGACATTTCAAGAACATTTATGAGAAACTGACCATTAAACTCTAACCGGAAAATAGTCAACTTTTGCAAATTGTGAAATTGCAAACTGATCAATACTTCATCAGGTTCATTAGATATTTCAGGCAAATTATCCTTCGATACAAATAAATCTACTACCGTATGCGAGAATGATTCCTGATAGTATATAAAGGATCCGTGTTGCGTGTGACAATAGAAACATTTTTCAGTTTTTTAAACACATACGTTCATTCCATTGTACAGAATCACATATCAAAGCATCCACTCTTTCTAAGTTTGGAATCTCTTTAATGAAAACGTCCAGCTTTAAAATTCTCATGATGGAATTGAAAATCAAACTTTTCAAATTTGGTAAATTAAAAAAAAACCAGTGTAGATAATATGGTCAAACTTCTTAAAATAGGATTAAGCGAAAGAGATTCAAGGTTCTTCATTTGCCCAAGTCCATTCCATGTTTCAGCATCTTGATTTAGATTGATGTTTAATGTACTGAATTTTGGGAAACATTCCTGAAGTACATGAAATGTTTCTTGATTCATCTGTTGTATATCTAGTTCCATCAAAGACGTATATTTAAGGTCATTCAAAGTTCCTGACAAACCATTTGAGCAAAACTGTTAACTTCAACAGTTTCTGCAGTTTTAATATAATATGATTTTACATTATAATTTTGGATGTTATTTCTGAGCAGAAGTAAATGCGGGATACGGTTGTACAACTTATAGGAGCTGAAAAACAGATTAATCAGAATCATAAATAAAAATGTAGATAAAGAAACACAGCTAATAAAACCGGAAATCAATTATTCTTTTTGTTTTCTTTTTCTTTTTGAGAAAGTTTGTCACAGCGTTTTCAGGAATTTCAAAAATCAACAGATCCAACACTGTTTCAGAATGTAACTTTGTGGTGAAATTCTTTTACCAATTAAAGCAATTGTTTTTATAAAGCTAAATCTTGAAACTTAATCAGCGTCAGTAATCATCAATTGTACTCCGTCACATTGTTCGCAGATTTAAAGTTTACTTTGGGAAAATCCTTTTCTTTAATTTTATTTTAATGAAGTTTTAAATTTGCAAAAAAAAGAATGAAAAGTAAAATTTAAATTTCTGGGAACGCACAGTGTTATTAATTATATAAATATTTATTAAATGAATTCATTCTTTTTTTTTTTTACTTTTCCACATATAATTATAAGTCACCACAAATCATCTTTATACTTTATAAAATTATATAATTTAATACAATATAATATTGTGAGCGATACATTTGTGATGTGATACCTTATTATTTTTGTTGAAAAAGCTGAAGTAAAATCCAGGTGTTCTTTGTCCTTGCATTCACTGAAATAATAATATAATTCTTTCACATCTGTTTAAATGTTTAACCTTTGTGATACTTATTTCATTTATATATAAATGCTCAGACAAAACTAGAAGAAAATATTATTGCTATTTAAAATCACGCACATGAAGCATTTATTTTGACTTGAAATTTATAAACATTTTTGTACAAACTATTTTGATAATAACTTTTAATGTGACGATGTTTTGACAACTAGTAATACAACAAAAGGGAAATTGAACCCTTATTCTTGACGAAAAGGTCAGTCTGGGGCTGTCAGCTTGCTCCATCAAATTTGAAAGCTTCATTGTATTATCTATGTTCAATTTCGAAAATCATTATTTTATTCATCAAAATTATCATGTGAAAGTATATCAAATATTTTATAAAATAATTTAAATTGAAAATTTTAAAAATTACGAACTTTCGCTAAATTGATGATTATTTACCTTTGGACACCGTATATAAACGTAATCTAACATATTTCACGATTCAGGCACTTGGCGTACATATTATGTAAACGTTCATAATTTCTTGACCCTGACATAGAAAATGGAAATAGCATGTTTTATGATATTCTGCGATCGGTATTTACCTCCAAGTTTACTCCAGGTAGCGGCATATTTGAATTGAGACTATAGAATGAATCCCCCCCCCCACACACACACCAAAAAAAAAGCCTACAGCAGTCCAATTTCTCTAGCAGTAATATGGGATTTGAATTTACACCAATATTGTTCCTCATAGACTTCTCTAAATCTTAATTTTTTATGTACATTTGAAAAATAATGTTAACAACTGACAAACTCTAACTTCTTCCTATTCCTTACCAACTTGTGATAGACAAGTCAACACAGTCCGTCGTTTGTGGGTATCAAGGATCGCACTAAACCACCTTACTGTTGCGCCTAAATTCCTGTAATATTCAGTGTAGTGTATAACCATTTGATATTTACATTAATCATGTGAGATTTACCAGCCTTGACTTTGACTTTTTACCAAATTAATGTTAATATTAAGATTGTTTTACCCCTAGCGGTCGATACATCAATAAATACACAAATAAAAACTATTATTACCAGTAAAATTCATATAACCGTGAAAATATATTACTTTAATACTTGAAGAATGACATAAAAATCTGTTGCCAATTCTTTATGAAATGAATGTTTATTTTCATGCAATTCTGATAATCCAGTTTATTAACAACACTAATTCATAGAAATATAACAACAACACTTCATCATAAAATCAGAACTGCAATTGAACTACAAAGAGCAGTAGAAGAATGTAAACTAGCATCCTTTTCATACAGAAGTGGCAACAGAAAGTATAATCGTGATATTTTTCTCTCAACTATAAACATCAGTCTAATAATTTATTAGTGATTTTTAAATAAGCATGCCTTGATGTTGGTTTCGCTTTTCAAGATATTTCATCAATACACGGACTTACAGTATTTTGTACAAAAATACTAATAATGTCTCTGAAGCCAATGTTTTCCCTTACAAAAATAAGATTTGCATAATTCATTTTCTTTTTTGACATTCCATATACTGTAGAGGAATAGTTTCAAATCAAATCTACCTAACCTGTTCAGAATTTAATATGATGGAGTGATTTTTTTTGTTTCTTATAGCCGTTTCACTGATCAGTATTTTCTGCAGATTAAGAGGATTCATATATGCAATTTTTGATGGATCCAGAACATCATTGAGATTTTTTTCTAGATCAAAATCTTTGTATTTTTAAGATCGATGAAACCAATAATATTTTCATTATTTCAACATTATAAATGCTAAAGGGTTACTCACAGATAATGAAATTCCGGTTTTCTGTGATTTTCTTTTACCTTATATTATTAAAGAATTTTTGCAAAAAGTTTGTCATTTTTTACCCGATGGATCAAGAGATATTTCTGTTTATATAGTCAATAGATTTTCCACAATGTAGTACAATCGACCTGCTTAATTTCTCTGCCTTGCGAAAATATGCAAACTATTCGCTGAAAAACACATCAGATCACATATTTAGTAGCAAAACTGACTTAAAAATAATGCAAATTAATCATTTTATTCATACATCAGCAGTTGTCTTGTATTGGGGCACGCTTGCTCCGCTACCTTCCAGCTTATTTTCTTGCATTTTCTAAGGTGAATATCTCAACAACCGATGATTTTTGAAAGATAAGAAAAATAATATGAGTTTTTTTATATCAAGAAGACTTATATTATTTTATAATATCAGAAAAGTCAATTTAGCTGCAAGTAACTCTTTAATGAAATCATAAAACCGTCATTTTCCTTCAAAATTCAATTGTGCATGAAATTAAATATCATAGCTTTTATCAATTTTATTTGATGGAATCGTTTTCACTCATCATCACTGGCAACTCTGTATCCAGATTTTCTGCCTACGCAAAATAAAGTATGCCACATGCTCTCTATATGTGAATGAACGTATACTGCTCCTTCTGTGGTTTTACTTTGATGCTGCACTCTGAGTTAGGTTGTAGTACAGACGAATTTATCAATGAAACTGAAACTGATGAATGAAGAGGAATTTTAATGAATGAGTTTTTACTCTATTCTGAAACTAGGTTAAACTTTATTGTGTGGGTCTCTTACCTTTGGGGTAATTGGCCTAGATTTTCGTTTCGACGGAAACGTGGGTTTTTGAAAATTTGTTGCATTAACTTTTTTTGTCTGTGATGGAGTTTTGAAAACTTTGAAAATGGTTCATTAGTGATGCTTTCGTATTCTGTGTTTTTATAATGTCTTTATATAGTAGATTAGTTTTTAATGAGGGAGATGAATATTATTGAAGAGATATAATTTAGAATAATATATAGCCTACTGTAATTGTTTCACTTTCGACATAGCTATAGAGTTGAACTCGTGGTGGTCGCTGCGGTATTTCACATTTTTCTGGATTAAAGTTTTGACAATAAATTAAATTTAATGGTTTTCTAATAACATTTCGTATATATCAGGGAAACTTGATTTTTTATTTTATTTTGTAATTTGCATGTATAATGATACAAACACATATTAAAGGTTGCAAAACGAAATATCTATTACTCCTACAGTCTTGCGGAAACTGTCAGCTCAAAGATAGTCACAGTGGTCAAATCAGCTGCAGCAATAATAAATTTGTTCGAAACATTATTTTTCTTAATGTTGTTTCAGGAACTTGTGACTCTGCTGTCTTTTTAAAATTTCAGAGTCAATAATAATATCTAAAGTAACTCAAGGAGAAGCAAATGATAATCTGTAAAATACATATCGTCTGAAATTAGTATTGTATTTTTTTATTGCACAACATGGTCATTAATTTATCGCCCTATTCTCCATCTCGCAATGTAGAACTCTTTGTAAACCTAAAACGAAATTCATCCATCCAACTTTAAGCAACCCCGCACCCCCAAGAAACCTCCCTTTCCTACGCCCACACCCCCAGACAATTTTGTGAATGGAGTTCCATATCAAGAGAAGTATAAGTCCACTGTTTTTTGTACGAAGAATGTTGGTTCGTTGGCATAGTTACTTTCTTTTATCATACTTTCATTCGATCGAGCCCCTATCTATTCGCTTTTTTTCTTTTTTTTTAAGAGAAAAAGTCTCTGTTGTCCAAATGTTTCCTAAAAAGAAAGAGTTTATTTATAGAGGGATCTGATACCGACGATTAGTAGGGTATGGTATGCTACCATCAGTCGTATACCTATATAATGGCGATTGACTTTAGTTTTATTTTTGATCATTTTATTTGTTTGCATTGGATTTCTTGTAAGAAAACATTGTATACTTTTATCCATAATGAAATACTTACTGTATTTATTTTATGTCAATATTAATCTCGTTTCATTCATGTTCTATGTGGAGCTTTTTATGCATCCGTCAATTCTTTTCTTTTTTCAAGGTTAAAAATGATGAATAAAAGAAACACATACACAGTAACGCTAAATTTTATATTGAACTGTTGCTTCATGTGATTGCTTTCTTTTAATATGCAGGATTCGAATTTTATGACCTTGATAGATTTTCGGAGATTCAGTGGCTTAATTTCTTGATAATAATTCATCTTCAAAATTATGGATTAGATCACTTTAAAGCACAATAAAATACTGCATTGACGTTTCGTTTGCTATACTGCATTGACGTTTCGTTTGCTATACTGCATTGACGTTTCGTTGGGTATATTATCATACAAACATTTTCAAAAACAATATGTTTATATTCAGACAACAAAAAGACAAGACTTCGGACAATGGAAGTCATAGAAATCATCAAACATGGTAACAATCAAATGAACGACGATCCAGGTTTTGGACTTAACTATTTTTGGAACAGTTTTTTGGAATCTGTCCTTTGAATTTGTGCCTCTTTTTTTCATTTTTTTTTATTTGTATGTTATAGTTCCCTTTCTCAACATATTGTTTTTTGAAAATGTTTGTATAATAATATAGCAAACGAAACGTCAATCAAGTATTTTATTGTGTTTTGAAGTGGTCTAATCCATAATTTTGAAGATGAATTATTCTCATGAGCCTTGGTTTGTAATGGCTATTTTTATTTCCTAATTTACATGACTTCACAAAACTTAATCTTCTCCGTTTCTTTTGCTATAGTTTTTATAGTATACTGTAGCTTCATTTGAGCATTTTTAGAGAGTTGGTTTTTCAACAGGTACAATTATATAGTTGCATATACCCGGAAGGAAAAATGGAAAGACTTTAGAAAATATTTCTGCTAACGAAGAAAGTATGATTCTTTTATATAGTTTTCATATTAATTACATTAGCAATATTTATTTTTACAAACAGTAATATTGTTACGATAATGCAATTGAAAAATGGCTTATCCATAGATCTATCGTCCAGTCTTCCATATTTTTAAACATAAATCTTGGTTGAGTATACTTTAAACAAAATCTTACGGACCCAAAGAGTTTAACCCATCAAGGGTGTTTCTGACATTCCAACAATTGATAATCCTCGTTGACTTATTTTTTTTTTTTACTAACTTGCGAATTGTATAGAAAATGCACAATTTGAATCACCCAAACAAGTGGTCAACAATGGGTTTACCTTTCAAAACAGTTTGAAGACATAACCAGTTTAGGTCCGTAAGATATTGGAAGCACTATAGTCAACCTACGCCTTGACCTTTCAACTAACCAAAATCTTAAAATACTTTAAACTTCCTCAGACATTTTCCATTTCCATTCCTAAAACCTCTCTTTGTCTGAGTCTCAAACCTCTGAAGCAATTTGATTCTCTTACAGTATCGCCACTTGAAGAAAGACAATGAAATTTCATCATAAACAAATAAGAGAATACAGTATATACCCTTCAGTTTTTTTTATACATCTATTTTCGGACTCCCTCCCCGCCCCTCCGGTCTTTTGGGATTTCAATCTTTCCGAATTGACAAAGTAGTTGGATGGAAAAGAGAGGCGTAGGAAACTGGTGAAAGCGGGGAGGTTTTTTCGGTGTATCAGTTAAGTTCATTCGGATATTATTGTTGTACAGAAGTAGAGTCGAATGATCATGGGCGCCGCCATGTTGATAAATGGTTCGGAACATTATTTTTTCAGGGTAAAAATAGAAAATATATAATAAACATTGTTTCGTGTTTATGGTACTTTAATATTGTGTTAAATTGAATTAAATATTATGTAGTACAGATCAGACTGACAAAACAAACAATAAAACGGTTTATTAATTATTAGTAAGTTGATAACTTCTAATTATAACCGTGTGGCAATACAAGTATCTTATTGGTGACAAAGTTGGATATTCTGTGACAAACCTGTACAAACTGAAAAATTGTAGGGGGATTAGTGAATGTTTATTGGGGAGAAAAGTAGGAAATAATGCATATTGTAGGCAAACCCAGCCTTATTAGGATACTTTCAGCTCCTTTAAAAGGACTAAAAAAATTCATGAAGTTGAGTACTTTTAAGCACCTTATGAATGCTAATGAAATGATGTTGGATATATAATAGGTACCAAGTTCATGCGTCGTTTTACATTTACTTGCTTCAGAAAACAAAAATATCAACATAAAGTACATTTTACCCAAGTTTTCAGTGGTATTTTTCATTTTATTTTCACGGTCGATATTAAACCTCTGTATTTTTTTCCAGCGGGAAGCCATCTTTTCCAAAACACATATCTCGTTTTACTTTCTTTGTTCTCTATTGTACTCGCTTTCCCTAGAGACCGTTAAGCTAGCTTCTCGCTGGAAAAAAATACAGACTTAACGAAATAGTAATTTACGTCACTAGGCCGGAAAGTGAACTATTATAGTATTATAGCACGAGTAAGATGTCCGGTATTTCGAAACGAGTGCTATAATACTGTAATAGCTTTCCGGCCGTGTCACGTAACACGTTTTATTTCATTCTGGTTGGAAAATATATCAAATATATTAAGAAAAAAAAATGCTGTGAAATATTCGTTAGTGGGACTATAAACTTACAAATAATTTTGTTTACACATTAAAACTTTATGGTCAAGGTGCTCAATGATTAAATCTATGCTGTTAATTTACGAGAAGTGTAATATTTCATCTTTTGGTAAGTTACATTGAATTAAATTAGTTACATTGAATTGTAAGTTACATGTACATTGAAACGCCTTGGTGGTTGGAAGAGTTCTACTGTTGTAGACAAATATATAGAAGATTCCATAGAATCTAAAAACAAAACTGCTCGTATGATTCAAGGTGGTGAGAGTTTCGTACAGGTTCTGCAGTCCCAAAATAATTGTAAGCATTCGGAAATTCTGGAAAATGGTAATGGCATTCCAGAATTGAAATTTATTAGAAACACAAACTGTAATATTCCTATTAATATAAATAAATAGGTTAAAATTGTTAGTTTTTTTAAATTCATTTAGCATGCAGTTTAGAAACAATCCGGAAAAAGAAGGGGAAATATGACATTTAAAAAATAGCAGTCCGGGAAAGTAAGTAACAATCCAGGAAAGTTACTTTCCCGGATTGTTACTGAAATAGTTCATTTTCCGTACTGATATAGCTCTCGGAACTACTCATTTTCCGGCCAGAATGAAATAAATTAATATTGTGTGTTCTGTATTTTACTATAGAGTCATAAGACGTACGTACGCATACTGATATTGAATGCCTTTGATATCAATATTATGTATATTGTTTTTAGAGTCATAAGACGTATGTTCGCATGTTCATTCTGAATGCATTTGATATGGCCCGTGAAATGCAGATTACACCAAGAAGATTAGAATATGCAAAAGAAAAGGAAACACAATTATTTAAATCATTAATGGAGATTGCAGCCAAACAACAAAGTGAAATGGCAGAAGTAATACATAAAACAATACAGGATATGCATACTTCTATATTGGATAAAGCTGCTGCTTATATATTTCAAGGTTAGAGATACTGTAATAATCTGCACTTTAAAAACATTTTAAGAAATCCTGTAGATTATGATACATTTTTAATATAACTTTCTCAGATTTAACAGTGAAAAGCTTTTATTAAAATCCAGAACCTTTTTGCACTTTTTACTTACACGTTTTAATAATTTTTCAGTATTTTGCTGTTCAGTACCCATCTGTTGAGTTTATTTATGCTTTTCAATGAATGTTGAGTATTTTTAACCAATCAGACCATTGGTTATCTTTTATAGTATTAATTTCAAAATGAGTCTTTACTATTTAGTCAGATTTCTATTACTTTCTGTTGTTTTAAAATACGTTTTGTTAATATGTGATATTCGGCAATAGTTAGCTACATAATCATTACATTTCGAACCTGCAGTGGTCTGAGTTTTGTATCATAATATTCCTTCTTATTTCAGGTATAGACATTCAAGATGGCTGTAGTC
>JAQIWE010001337.1:0-16240 GCA_034698565.1 Campodea plusiochaeta
AAAACGAGTACAATAGAGAACAAAGAAAGTAAAACGGCTTATGTGTGTTGGAAAAGATTATTCCTGCTGTGAAAAAAATACTCCTTTAATGGTATACTGTACTCGTACCTTTATTCAAATTCATGTACTGTTGTACGTAGCTTAATTAAATATGTGTTTAAATCAGTGTAATAATATGAATGATTGCAATAATTAATGTGTTGAGGATGTATAATCATGATAACAGAGAAGGTAGAAACATTAATTTCACCAACACTTTATAAAATTTCCAACTTATAAAAGTATCATTTGAAAGAACTAAAAATAACTTCCATAAACAGGACATTTTTTAAAAAACAGTTGTTTCATTATGTCTATTTTCCAAACAATATCCCTTTTCTCGCACTTAAACTTGTATTTTTTTCCTGCGGGAAGCCATCTTGTCCAACAAACATAAGCCGTTTTACTTACTTTGTTCTCTATTGTACTCGCTTTCCCTAGAGACCGTTAAGCTGTGTTGGAAAAGATGGCTTCCCGCTAGAAAAAAATACTCCTTTAACTGTAATGTCACCTTGCGTTTACCCTTACCACTATATTATACGTCTTCGCTGTAACCTTTCCAAGTCTTTCACACACGTTGTTCGTCACAGCAGGAAACATGAAACTTTTATGTTCTCTATTTTACAACTTTGGGCAGTAAAATGAACCACTACTTTTATGTCTTATCATCATGTACATTAATCTTATAGTTCAATAAATTAAACAACAGATAAACGCTTTGAGATTGAGAGGAGAACTAAAGCGAATTTTAGATATTTTTTTAATATTTATTAATGTAAATTTCAAGATTCTGATATCCGTCGAAATATTGATTATAATGTAAATAAAATTTTGTTTGTTGTAGTATGATAGTCGACTATTTTATTTTGTATAATTATATAAATAATAATTAAAAAATATGTCTGCCATCAAGTCCATCCGAAGCTTTCATTTTATAAGTAGGTATATCAGACTACAATGCTTCGAATTCACTCATTTGTTATACTTTTATTGATTTAAATGTCACAGTACCAAATTTCTGCAATATTCTATACATTTTCGTCGTCGTTAATCATATTGAACAATCGTACTTCAAACATAAAATTTCACATAATCTCCTAAAAGTTCTTCCCAGAAGCTGCAAGTATAATTATATGACCCTACTGAATATCTACTTCATTATCACCATCTCTTTCTCACGACGTCACTGTCTTCAGATGTGCAACTGCTCACAGAACTCAATTTTTCGCTTCGTTTAATAAAACGATCTGAGATATGATATTCGTTTCTTCAAACTTTAGTTCTCTTTATGCTTTTCGAGGGTGTAGAAAAAAAGGTATTGTTCATTACATTTGAATTATAGTCTCCTCTTATATAAAAAATACTATAATTTCCGATATTTTATATTCAAAATTATTTTGTAAACATATTTTTAAATAAAGTTCACTCTTCACAATAAGATAAAATATACTAGTAGTTCATTGTATTCTGCATTAAATATATTTCAAATAAAACAGACAATAATAGTTTTACTTAACTACGTAGAGAAAGGAATCAAAAGTATATACCATTACGAGTTCACCACCTGAGCTTGCAAGTAAACAGAGAAGTTTTCCTTTTAAAAAGTTTAAATTTGAAGCATCAAAATCGATGAAATTCTACACTAGAAGTATCCCATACGGCACTAGTGGATGAAACTGACCACGTTTCAGTCTTATTCCTTGAAGCTATGAAACTTTTACCATATTACATACTATAGTAAACAAATGAACGCAGGAAGTGTAAAAGTACTCATCCTATTAACGCTAATGAAGTATCCAGAAAGTTAAAACTAATTTTGTGTAAGGGATTATGCAAATAAACATCATCTAAACTTTCTGTATTGCCTTAGTAATAAGGAAATGTTTGGTGGGAAAATACAGTCTTCGTTATTTTATATTTTGGAATATGAAGTGATGAATTGAATTGTACAAACAGGTAGTTTATCTAAAATATTTATGTTTATATGTAGAGAAACAATGAAATAAAATATAATCGAGCATTTCTATTTTGAGGTAGTTTTACGGTAGATGATTCCTTGTAAAATTAAACATACACAATGGAAAGCAAGTTGTAAAATAATTGCGCTTACCTTAGTGATATTATAAACGCTTATAAGTACATGTTAACGTAAAAATTAAGAAAGAACTTGGTAATGTTATACTGCAACTTAATTATTTAATGAATAAAGCACACCGTAGCATACATATACAACATTTTCATAAAATCACTGAGTATTTTTTAATTCATAATCTTTGATCACCAACTCGTATTCTTTAATAAGGGACACACCCTATTGTATAATATCTCATGAACCAAAATATGACAGAAAGTTTTGCGAATGTCAATAACCCACAGTGAAACTTTCTGAAGACCAGCAGTATTAAACAAAATTCATATATATATGAAACGTTTTCAATATAACTGCAAACCCCAAATGTTTTTCTCCCAAAAGCAAATGGAAACTTTCCGTATACTTGAAAGTGTCATATAGAAAAAGCTAGGTTGACCAAAAATCCAGGACAAAAGTTACGAGGTTTCCCTTCTTCCTTTTCGTTGGTTTTTCGAAGAAGCTTCTGGCTGTATCCAACATATATGAGGGAAAAAGAAAACAAAAAAGGTTTTTTGAGATGTTATAGGGTCGAAATGGAAGGCGTCGGAGGTTGGACGGAGGGCGTCGAGGTTTTGGACGAAGGTGGAAAAGGTTAAACAAGGCAGTCAAAAGATGACTTGTACATATTGTATAGAAAGCAGATGCTGAGAAATATGAAAGAGGTGTGGAAGTGTTTTGATGGTTGCAGAAATCTGGCCATGCTTTTTCGATGCATGGAGGTTTGATGAGTATGTTAAGCTTTGTTATGAAAAAGAATGAATTAAAGTGTAAATAATGATTTTACAGATACTGAAGGCATATGCTGATTCAAAGGGCATTCGGGTTTTCTTCACCATTATCTCCTTCTTTCAAAATAAAAGAAATGAAGTGGGTAGGTACTGAAGTAAAGTTTGTTAAGAAAAGAACGTCTCTCAAAATGTCAACTTGTGAAGACGTCAAATTAACAGTACAAATTTACTGGATGAGAGTTACATTGACTCCCTTTACATTATTACAATTTCAAACTTCTATTCATTTACAATTTCAATCGTAGACGTATTAAGAAAAATCAATAATTTAAATGGATATATTATCTACCTAGTAACCAAAAGATAACAAAGACAACGTTAAGATCTTTATTAAGTTCATTCGACTGAATCTCCAAGTTGTTCCGGTACATAAGATACGAACTGTGAGTAATTATCCATTCCAATTTCTTTAATGACGTGAAACACGATAGTCTTGGAAGAAGGTAGAACTATATAAAGAATAAGAACAGAAATAATTGTATCTTGTTTTCAATGGATTCACAGTTACGTATCCTAATTACTTTCAGCTAGAAAGAGTAAATGTGATCATATTTAACGATACCTCTCAACAAAAACACAGAGAACATATTCATGTCAATCGCTGGTGAAAATTACTGATTGCATTTAAGTAATTGTTACCTCAATTTAGTTCATGTTTAAAAAAATCCTTCAGTGACTGAGGCGTAGAGAATTGTTAGTAATTATTTTGTATTGCATTAATCCTGCCGTACTTCATACTTCATTTCACTAGTTGTCAGCTATTGATATCATGATGATATATAAATGCCATTTGAGGAGAAACGTGAAAGCTCTATTCACTACTGAAGTGAATGCCCAGAGGTAGAAAACTAATATGTTGTAGATGTCGGTCATCGGAATATCAACTACCATAGCATTCTGTTAGGTCCTTGTAAACAACACAGTTGCATGCATATTTCAAATCAGTAAATGGACTTTATTCAAAATATAATTGTGTATATTTGTTAACCTGCTGTTGTTAGTAAAATAAAGAAATAAAGAAACACAAATTGAACAATTAAAGCACTAATGTGATAAGCAATTACCTATATTACTTACTAACACCTAACCCGACAAAATATTTTATAGAAAAGGTAAAAAAAAAGTATGTTTACAATATGGACGTATAAAACTGCGACCCTGTATGTACCAGATACCACCACTCTTCATCCATATGTTCAAAATAATTCATCTCTCTTTCTCTGCTCTCTCTCAATTCCATCAATTCTACTTTTCTCAATTTTTTCCCCAAAGACCCGATAGAGCTCAATTGCCACCCATTCTGGGTACTTTTTGTATGGCATCTAAACTGGAGCATTTTCCATAGAGATCGAGCGGTCTTCACACCATTCTCTCTACCCCCCCCCCCCTTCTCCCCTCTTGTTCCAGAGCTCCCATACTTTTAAAATCCCCGTCTTTCAATAACTTCCACAAGGAAGATTTTTATTTTCTACTCTTTGGCTTTTTTGAACCAATATACTCACAAAGCTCAGCTCTTGGATTTATGCGATCCCTTTATTTCGTCACACGAAAAGCAATAGCTACTTTTGATAGAAGGGATTTAGGATCTTAGAAGGTCTACTTCATTTAAAAAACGAAAGAAATATGGGAGTAAGGTCACCTTTTCATTTTTTTGAGAAGAGAAATAGTCTCGAAGTTTCATAAAGTTTCGCTTTTATTTTATCCAGATATACACGCGTATTAATTAAAATTTAATAGTGAGTAGATGAAAACTTTTGTGGTTTCATGGTATTGATTATTTTAAAGAGCGATAATCCAATCAGTATTTCAAAATGAAAAATATTTTAGGAAGGCCATCACGCAGGAACTTCTTCAAATATTCAAGTATTTTTGAAATTGCCAATTTACGTAGAATTAATAAAATAACGATGTTTAATATGTATTTCATGTTTAAACGTAAATAAATTGATAAAATTATTATTCAAGCACTTGCAACTCTTATATTTATATTGTTAATAATCCAAGTAAAATATCTCGCTTATGATTTGAAGAGCTTCAGAGTCAATTGAGTCATTCAAATTCCGAATGTCGAGGGAAAAACATTCCAGAAATAATAGTACACTTTTGAATTTTAAAAACAAACTGGAACTTCATCAACATAACTTCATTCTACCATCAAAACATTTGAACCCAAAACATCCTCACCACGACATAGTTGAACATGTGCAATTCCATTTGAAGGACAAAATCTCAAATACCAAAAGTCAAGAATTAATTAAGTGGGACGTTAATTAATGAACAGAAGCAACACATGACTAACAGCATGAAAACGAATTTGTTCCGCTTGGCAAAACCTCTTTTTAACTTTAAAAATTTCCATCGTTCATATATAAAGTGCCGAGGAAATAGCAAGGAAGTGTTAAAACTTCCTTAAAATGTGAGAAAAAAATTGAAACTGTAACATCTTGGCCGCCAAGACATTAATTATCCGTCACTTTACTTCTAGCCCAAGCATGAAGCGACTTAGCAAAAAGATGATAATGATTAATGGACGATGAAAAAAAAAGAGACAATGGAATCCAACTCTCAAAAGACGGTTTGTTACGCTTATGTAACTTTCATTGCTCCGAGGTGGAAACTCATTGTTTCCGTTATTTATTTTTGGATGTTGTTTCATGCTTACTTGAACGTTTGATTCGAATTACTCTTTGCTTATGAATATGGAGTTCTCTTTTTGAATTATAGAGAATAGGGAAATTACTGTGGAGTACACTGTAAAAATTATAAATTCTGATTTTGGAAATATTCGGTAGGGGAATAAGTTATTAAATATACATGGAGTGGGGAAGATGATGATAATCGTTTTTTGTTTATTGCCAGTGATATTTCACCCTCTATTACTTTAAAAAAGTAAACTTATCTAAAACTATCGGCTTAGCGTGAACGTGACTTAGCGTGAAATACTAATCAAATTAATTGCTTTTGTTTTGATTAAGTGGTAGTAAGATAAATTCACAATAGATTTGAAAATACTACTGAATCTCCGAAGTCTTATTAACATTGTGAATTCTTTCCGTCATTCAAAACGGAAAACAACCTTTACCTTTATCTTTGTTTGAAACAAGTCAGATAAATCAATAGTCCCTTCTAATTTATAAACCCTATAATAGCTGAATAGGAATAATAAAATCCTTTATTTTGCTGTATAAGATTTTGACATTCCTATAAGACCAGTAATAAATTAAACTAAGAGGAAAAAGTCATTGTATCCAGAAGCAAACATAACTAACCTCACTGACCTAACCCCACATGACCTTCAAATATCCCTACTGTTCATCCTCTGTAATTTAAAGATCACAAAGACCATATATATTTTATGCTCCAGGTATTATAATGAGGATTACAATGTATTGTGCTACAAGGTGCAGCAAAAGTAACGGAAATGTATTATCATAAATAAAAATAATAGCACTTTCTCTGAAAATCTAAGAAAAATGGGTATTATGGAACGTTATATAAGTTACATAACATAACTCAAGTTTTCACTTTTTCTAGATATGAACGGAATTACGAAACCGTGAACCCTTAGAATAGTTATATTTTAAAGTTTGCTAGACAGAAAATTATCTGAAGTACATATAAAATTCCATGGTAAAGTTAAATAACAAATATCAATGATATAAATAGTTTTGGTATAAATCTAAAAAAAAAGATAAAGAAAAAAAGAGTGATAACAATATAGTCAAAATTTAAATTGTTTTTCTCCACAAAAATTTTTGATCTACATTAAACTGTTGTTCATCACATTCTGAGAAATTCATTTTGCAAGATCATTGCTACATACTGTGAATTCAGTTTAAGAAGTCACTTGTTTAATACACAATTTTCTTAGAACATCCCTGTCCCATTTATTTTCGATTACCAATATTACCGAAACACCCTGTCCATGAAACAACCCACTACTCGCCTACCGCAACGAATACAGGTGCATCCCAATAAAGAAATGAAACACCCCTTAATAAATCTCCACCCAAATAAAATTTATCTCTCACTATCAAGCAGCCCTATCGAACCAACCCATCTTTTAAAATACCCAGTTTGACGAAAACAAGAAAGCAACCCTTCCCTCCCCCATTGAACTACCGCGATCCCAAAAGGACAAATTATATTTTTTATGTTTTCTGGTCATGGAAGCTCTTGAATGAAACCGCTTCTGAGAACGAGCTTGTTAGGAAACCTTGGCAATTGATAGAATAGAAGGATTAATTCTTGCCACGAATCCACTCCACGAACACATCAATTGTACTGTGGAAAGAAATTACTCCACTAGAATAGGAAAGGTCGGGATTGTTGTTCTCGCCCTACGTCAAATGACGAGTGCTATTCTATACTCATGAGGTTTATGCTTTTCAACGCAATGTTGCCTTATGTAGTACTGTTTGAATAGTCTAGTACTTTGCCCAGTTCTGTTTCTTTCCTGGTTTAATTGGTTTGTAGATTTTCGCTATGCTTCATCTCTTCTTTTTTGCGCCGAATATTTTTTTATTGATTTCTATTTTGCATTTTGAATTCTCACATGTAATTTATGGTATCAGAACCGATTGCCGCGGGACGGATTGCCCCTGGACCCATTGTCGTGGGGACAATTTGGGTAGGTTTTCTCAGATTAGGCTAAGTTAGCTTAATTATGTTAGATTAACTCTTAATAATAACATTAAACGAGCGTCCAAGGTAAAATCTATTGCATAAGATGGCGAAAACTGAAATAAATCCGCAGCAATCGGTCCTGCGGCAATCTGTCATAGATCCGTAATTTATCTATGTAAATATTCTATTTAAGAATAATATAATTGATTTAATGGTAATGCTATGCCAAATGTGATGGAATAAACTTATACAATACTACAAAGGATTCCTTTGTAGTATTGTATAAGTTTATTCCATGAAAGGAAATCGAAAATTCTTATTTGAACACAATTTGAAAGTATCGTAATGCTTACTCATATTGGAAATAGCTGTATTTTGATATTACAATTATCTGATTCAACTGAGAAGCTGTAGATTTGATTATTTTTATACATTGAACATAACCATTTCATAAAAAAAGTTACATTTATTTTGTAAAGTTGTATATTTCAATTCTTGTGGCAGCAGAATCTTGTAAACGGAAAATTGAAAATTAAAACTACCATAAAAATATACATACCGGGTGTTATCTATTTCATAAATGTTCTAACTATCTTCTTAAATTTAGTACAATTACTGTCAATTTCTCTTACAAATGGCATTTCCACTAAGGTTCTGAGGGACTAGTGACGGGAGTCATTCTTTGCGGCTTTTTCTGCTGCTGGACTCTTCTTTTTCCCTCTCCGACTGTCCTCCATCATTAATCATGAAGGGATGTAGTATGTTTTTTTCCCTTCATTTAGGGATATTAGAGAAGTACAAGGGGTTTTAGAATTTCGTGGTTCTTTCGTTTTAATCAATCTACATTTTAGAATAATTAAATGACGGGGAAACATTTGAAGTTGCTTCTGTTTTGTGTGACTGTATAATAAATTTCAGTTTGAGAGAAATGGCATGACCTTGCGCTAAGGCAGGAATATTTATTAGGACGTTGCTTTGTGTAGTTTGTTTAGTCAAATATCAATAATTGCAATATTTAAATCTGTTTTCCATTGGAGACGTCTGATTCATAGCGTGTTCTGCACTGTGCTGGAATTCTTTAAGATTTAATTACAGCCCCACCTTCAAAGATTTATTTCGATTAATCACACGAAAAATGAAGTCACTGAGTGTTAAATTTCTGCTGACATTTTGATTTCATGTAGGCCGAACTGATGATAGAATGCAATTTTTACATTTGTGTAAAATATGGCAAAGTGTTGAAAATTATTGTACTATTTTCAGTTTAGATTAAGCCTACATAGTATTTTAGTTGTACACAGCATACTTCCATCTTGCCAGCAGGTATTTCTATTAATAGTAAACGAACATATTTAAAATGGACACTGTAAACTTGTAAGCATTAATCCTAGCTGACCATTAGCTTCATTTACTCTTCGTTGCAACAATTTTGTTTCTAAGGTCCTCTGCTCTGCAATTTAAAACACAACTAAGTTCATCAAACTAACATGGACGATAGTACTCCCTAAATTTATTCTCCACATCTAATATCTACCTGCACATCTAACAGAAAACCCTTTTCATTCAAACACAAATCAATAAGCACAAATAAAGGAAAGTATGAACTAATTTTTAAGGTATGGGCTTAATTTCCAACATTTCTATAAACAAATTACCCAGTGTTGGTTTTAACTCAACCACAAGAAGAAGTTTTGAGATAACCAACGAAATAAGGATGAGAAGACAAGATAAAAAGGAAATGTACCGTCACATATCACAGTGACCCGCATGATCTGCTGATAATTTTGTGGACCATTTTCCACTGGATTGCCTCCTTTAACGAATTTTATCTCAAGTTTTTACTTCGCCCTTACCCCTATGACTCATTTTCCTTTTACTTTTATTGGAATATTATTTCCGTTTGGTAGTATTAAGATGAATTTTGTTTCCAACTTTTGTAGAGTAAGTAGCATTAGAAAGTATTACAAACCCCTGAAATCGATATATTTTGTGTGAATGTGAGAGTTGTAATTCAATAGGGATTTTGAAGCCTCTGCAGTGTTCATGTTTTTTGAGGTGTTATAATTATTTTCGATGATATTAATTTGAGTTTCTTGCATAATGAAAATTCGCTTGATTTCAGTTATTGAACATTTTCATACCTATATTAATTTTTCACGTATATTTTAATTTAAAAACATAATGTTAGTTTTTGAATTGTGAAATTCAATTTTTTTAATTTTAAAGGAAAATGACAGTGTGATAATAACTTAGAAATAATGAATAAATCAGAGTAGTATAGTAGAAATAGTGTAATAACGCTAACAATATTACTCTTTTCCATCGATCTCCTATAACTTTAATGGGAAATATCCTAATTATTTTCTACCGCTGTTTTAAATATAAACTGAACTACTTAAAGTAACGATCTGTTGAAATTGCAACAACGGGTATGTTCGCTCAATGAAAAATTTAGTGTGCCGCCCAAAACACCAAACGCCACCAGTTATAAACTATATTTAATAATTTTTAATCAAATGTACAAAAACGAGGGAAAAGATTGCAAATAAATTCAGTAAGATAGTTCCCTCATCTTTATAGTCTAACAATTTAATAATTTCTTCAAAATCATTACACAAACACTGAAGCTAAATTCACAAAATACCTCACTCGAAATTATACAAAGAAAATGATACCGAAACAACAAAAGCAATATGGTATTCCCTTACACATTTCCAAGTAATTTAATCCAAGATTTTAAGAGAATTTCATTTCCAAGAAAGAATAATCCACATTTCTGTAAGAGAGAAACTCCTTAACTTCTCTCTTCCTCTCTTTTGGCAAAAGTAATAATAAGCCAAACATATCCTCATATAAAGCTATTGAATATTTTAATTTGCTAACACATTTCGCTTTCGTATATTCTTGATCAAACAAGTCTTATTTGCGAAGGAAACTTCCTAAACTCTTCAGTACACATTGAAAGCGAAAGGAGGGAGGGGGAGGGGTGGGGTCGAAGTGGTCTGAGGGAGGCTGGGAGGGTTGGGGGGGGGGGCAGGTAGAAGTTTACAAGAATTTATTCGATAAGGATTACAACCGCAACTCCTAAGTTCAAATCATCGATTTGTTGAGAAATTGAAAACAGGAAAATTGTTTCGTCAACTTATCAGTAAAATAATTACTTGAAAGTTTGCTTTGTTTCTACAGTGAGTGTAATTTGTTTCGAGATATTTCGTAAACTTAAAAAAAGAACCTCTTGTAGTGACACATACAATAATATTTGAAATGAAAGCTATTTTAGGTACGTTACAGTTTCAAAATAAGAATTAGCTCCTCTGACATACGAACGATGATTGAATTTTGTTTATAATTTATAACAAACGTATGAATTATATGTTAATATTAAAGCAGTTCTGACTGACACAATGTTCTTATTATTGGAAACACCTATAGTCGTCTTCCGTTTGCCAACTGATACTCTCATTTTCTATTTATATGTAGAACAAATTTAAAGATTTCGAGGGGATTGAAACTGAACGGTCTATCAGTTTGTAATTCAGAATGAGCAGCCGACATACCTAATATTTAAATGAAAATAAAACAATTTACGATTTCCAGATTCTCAAAAATTAAAATTACCTTATGAGCTTTAATTTTTCAGCGTATCTGAATCTGGTACCAGAAAAATATCATTCAAAAGAAACATATTTTCCATCCATTCACAACTTGTACTATATCAGTGTGTACTACTTCCATTCAACAGTTCTTTCCTTCCTTTCTTTTTCATTTCATTCAAAGCATTTTTGCAAAGCTATATCATTCCTTCAGCTTCGGTACGATCTACACAGCCATATGTGATACGTCAGAGAAGTGTTACCATACCAAAATCCAAGGTTGCGAATTTTCCCTGTTTTGAGTTTTTGCAAAGATCGTCGTGCAACTGAATTGAATCAGGTTGCTTTTTAGATGGTAGAATGCTCTTGCTAGAAAATCGAGATATATATTTTTCTCTTTTGACCAAGTTTTCTCTTCTTTCCTTTGTGAATTTCAAACCACTGACGATTGAATGATGGAAAAAATTGATACTTTTTCTAGGAATATTATTTTTTGTATTTGAAGCACATTTCCTTTCTAGATTAGGTTAGCAAACATAAGATATAAAACAAAGGTTCTTATATTTCATGTAGGCTGTAGTGGAAGTAGATCAATTTTGCTCTAGTACAATATAAAAATATTTTTATTTTTATTTTAAAAATCTGGTGGGACATATCAGAATTTATTGAGATTAAATATATAAAGGAAACTTTCCAGTTTGCATGTTTCTTTGTTTAAAAAGTTCTACGTTTCAGTTCTTCTTTCGATTTCTCAGAAACCCATTAATGACTTTTTATCTCCTGTATTGCGTTTCATTATACAAAAATTTCTTCTCATTTTTTTTTCAGAAACATGCAAAATGTATGAGCTAGCTCATAATTGCTCAGCAACTTTATCTTCCTATATAAAAATGATACTTAAACAAGTAATATAAAATATTTTTTTTTTTTTGTTTCGTAAAGCACATTGTGAATTAATATGACACATTATCCATTACATAATTATCTTGATATGGAATGTATTCAATAAAATTAATGAAAAAGCAAATTGAGATGTTAATGACATTTTGACACGTTATATACAGTATACAACCACATCTCAAACTAAACAACACAAAACAGCTTGTAATGGCAGTGACTGAAATGAGAATCCAATTTAGATAATAAAGAATTAACAATCACTATTTTATTTTAATTGTCACATTACATATATCGCAACAGTTACATAAATTGACAGATCGTTCAGAAAAATTAGAATGCATTCATTATGCAAAAGTATACTTAGCAAAGTTTGACATTTTCCGTCATTTCGTCAATGAACGATTGAATTTCAGAAAATAACTAATTAGAAAAGTATAACATATTACGTATACTTCAATAATCACATGTCAGTTGAAAATGAGACAATTCTGTTGAAATTGTAACATTGATCCGGATAATTAATTCTTGGAAACGTACAAAATCTCTACTGCCCTATAAATTATATGTACATTCCATGACAAAGAGAAACATTGATCAATAGAATATCATGGAGTTTGTTTACATTTCGAGGAGCCGTATTATATATAGCGCCTGCTATATATATTATAAAGAACTCAACAAATACAAATTTCCCGTTTTATTTTAGTTTCGCGTTTAGAAAAGATACAAGTTATAATATGCTTTTTTGTCCAGGTTAATAATATAACAGCACAACATAAGATCTCACAGTTTGGTTAGTCATTATATCATTAAATAAAATGACATAATATATTTTCTCTTAGAAGAAAAATATATTATTTCTTGAACTTAATATTTGTGAAACATTCAGATAATTTTTGTAGTGAATTTAGATGACGTCATCAAATTTAATCACTTTCGTTCATAAGAATACAAGAGATAGGGCCACAATATTGAGTACTGTTAATTCAAAAACTTCAGTGAAAAAAATATGTGGTTGATAATCAGTAATAATTGTTACTGATCAATATTTTACTATTCTCTATGATAAATAAAATACTTATCTATTTCACAATTTCAAATTCCGCATATACCACTTACTCTGGCACTGTTGAAGTTGAGATATTAAAATAAAAGGTAATTAAGCATGTAGTTCTACCAAAACCAATATTTTTTTACAATTATTACACATCTCAAAGTTTGATTAACAAAGACGACCCAAGTTTTTCCCGCTTTACTTTTTCCTAGAGTTTTTTTTCTTTTCTTTAATGAATGCTGAAATATAAAAAAGAACCCTCTACTAAAGCTCTTGGGTCTCTTTTTCCCCAAATGAAAAAAAAAGAAAGAAGGAAGAAAAAGTTTTATCTACTGTCTTCATATCTGTATGGAACCTTCTGTGACTTGTGGATAGAGGTTAGAACTTTTCAATATCTATTTTGTGCTGAATTAATACTATACCGAACGGAATACAGAATAGAAACATTTACGGGGAGAAAGTGATATCGTTTTTCTTTTTCGCGCTGAAAATATGACAATTTTAACGAGCCGGATAAGGTTTCGCATATTGGTATGCTGGTTGGATCAAAATATACGTCATGAAATTTGTGAAAATGTTTATTTGCATTTATTGTTTTTTTTTTACTGGTGATGTACCAAAGGTTAAAGAGTACAAAGACTATATACTTCAGTTTTCAGGAGTATTTTTTCACAGCAGGAAGCCATCTTTTCCAGCACACATAAGCCGTTTTACTTTCTTTGTTCTCTGTTGTACTCGTTTTCCCAAGAGACCGTTAAGCTATGTTGGAAAAGATTATTCCCGCTGTGAAAAAATACTCCTTTAAATTTCCAGTTATTCTTCAAATTATTATGTATTTTTTAGAAACAAAAGTGCCAATCACTTGCAAATTTGTGCGAAATTGCTGGTGAACAGGAAAAGTATACTCATTGAATTACTCGCATTTTCAACTTTCCTTTCCTAACAATTAATGCGCAAAAAACTTATAAAATACTGCTATCTCTTAACACTAATTTAATATATTAAATATTATTAAATTACAGTATTAGAGATACCTGGAATCTTACAGTTGTAAGTTTATTACCCTTGAAATCTACAAACGAAAGGCTGCCTTCCTCTATCCAAGAGAAAGTTGTATCGATATAGAGAGAAATTATATACAACCGTGATATCGATGCGTATGTTCTCATAATCACATTGGGATCATAGCAGATCATACCTAAAATTTCCCAGAATAATGGCTAATATTTGGCGATAGAACAATTCAAACTTTTCATTACTTTGTATATAATATATTAACCTGAAAACGTCCATTAAGAAACTGTATTTTTTAAAACATGACAGGACGTTCAGATGATGTAGGTAAACAAAAATAATCTTCAAGGCAACATTTGCAACCCATTCCAGATGCTTAAGCACTGAATCGCAAAAATATATTGCATTGACATTTCTCTAACGGAAGTTGCATTACTGTAAACATAGTTTTACTACAACTTTACATCGTACGTTTCTATTTATTCTACCGTAGAAAACAAGAATAAACTTTTTTATGATACAACACAAACTTTCAACTTCTTTCAAACATCATAAATTTTTTTATTCTTAACCTTATAGTGCACTTTTCTGTTAAATTTCTCTCGTAAGAAAATATTGAAAGAGACAGGTTCATTTTTTACAATATATTACATAAATTATAAGTTCAGTTGCAGAGTCTTTCTTCGAAAACTTTATATCACTTTTACTAACTTCTGGAAAACTTTTATCGGGATATGGATATCCTAATTTGTAGGCAATCACTCAAACTTCGAGACAACAGACAACTTCATGATTAACTATTAAACTGAAGGTGATAAATTTTGATTGAAGTCTGCGCAATGCTCAATGCATCTTCACAGCATGTTTTTTAACAGAGAAGAATGGAATATAAAATAATAATCGCGTAAAATTAAGCTAAATAAAGAGACTATAAACGATTTCCTGAGCACAATATTTTTTTAAAAGCGCATTTTATATAAGAGATGGCAATATGAAATGACCATATTCTAACAATCAATTGATTCACGTTCACCCGCCTCGATAACTCTACTACCGTTTTTCTTCCTCGTCCATATAAAATATTAATACAAAAACTCTTAATTACATAACAACGTAACCTAAAACCCAAAGTTCGTAATCTATGGAAACACACTCTAACCTTTCTGCCCTACATTAAACGCCTTAACTAAATAAACTTTTGATACCCAACCCTTATTCTCAGCATCTTAAATCCCCCTACGTCACCTCCCTCCCACTCTTAATTTGCATCTGCTAATGTAATCTCTTAACACCTTTTGCCACCATTCTAAGGTCGACCTATTACTAATTAACTCAGAATTATTCCAGCAAAAAAGTCCACGTGTCAAAATTTTTCAAGCTTGATGAATACAGAATGTACCGGCAGCTTTGGGAACCCAAGGGACAAAAAAAAGCGTTTATAAGAATCAGTCAATTAATCTGATCTACTTTCACCCCTACTTGCTTTGGTCAACATAGGCGTTGTCATGTCTTTTTTCCCATGGAGGAATATGGAAAATTGGATTTTTGGGATGATTTAATTTCCTCTTTTTTAATGTTCATTCTTGAATTTTTTTTAACAGGAAATTGGATACAGTGGTGAAAGCAAATTATATTGTAAAATCAATGATAATGAAATATATAAAAAATTGTGTAAATTTTACTTGCAATTTCTAAAGAATAAATAAATCTATTGTATTGAAAGAAATAACAAAAAAAATAGTTTTTTTTGTTGGACAACCAATATTGAAAGTATTCATGTTCATATGAAAGTTGTTACTTTGATACCTTAGCTTTTTATACATCAGGATAAAATCCATTAGCGAATGCTACCTTTCCTGTCACATAGGTTTTCCGCAAAGCAGGCCTTACATTACATAACAGTCCCCTATAAGTTTCTACTTTCATTAAATTTCAAATGTAAACAAAATTACTTCAGTATTAATGTACATAGAAATGCAGATGTACTGTTTTCAGTATAGCTTAACCAGGGTATTGTGAATTGTAAGGGGTTTATGAATATGTTTACGTCGAAGACAGAGAGAGAATATATGTTTATTTATATACTCTGTTTATA